>CAJQZJ010003646.1:8471366-8525178 GCA_907164525.1 Lophiomys imhausi | reverse complement strand
CTGGAGGGGGGAGTAGGGAGGGGATTGTGATTGAGATGTAACTTGAAGAAATAAAAAATAAATTATTAAAAAAATATTCTGGCTTGCAGTAATACTGCTTTTCATTTGAAAACCTTTGAGCACAAGTGAAAACTCCAACTGCTCATAGTAACAGGACTCAAATGAACAAGATTCTGTTTCTTCACATTCATGGTTATTGCACTATTATTGTTCACTAAGAATCTGTGGTTCAAATGTAGAAATGTACAGTACTCCCTGGGACGGGAGATGCGAACAGCATCAGAGACAGGCAGGAGCAATGCAAAACTATGGAGAGAATTTACTCTTCACAGGTGCTCACAATCAAATTTACATGTGGTGGGCACCAAAGCATAATTGCTACTCTTCTGAAAATTTCTGTATTCATCTTCTTATATCATGGCAACAAAGCATCTGATGTGGAATACTCATGAAGTAAGGATAGGGTTAGTTTGACTCATGGATCTGGAGGGTTAAAAGCAAATCTGGTTGGCCCCATGAGGTTGAGCAGGAGAGTGTACCAGAACAAATGCTCACACTGCAGAGGCAGGGAGCAAAGGACAGACAAGGATGAGGACAGAGTCCCATAATCTCTTTCAGGACTAACTCTCACTAATGTAAGGACCTCATACCATAGCACTTCCCAGTATCATTTTGGGGACCAAGGTTTTGGTGATTGGTCTTGTCAACTTGACAGGGTTTAGAATGACCTCCAAGACACATTTCTGAGCTTGTTTGTAAGGGTGCTTACAGAGGGGACTTGGGGGAAGACTCACCCTGAATGTGAGGTAGTTTCCAATAGGTTGTCTAAGTATAAAGAGGTCCACGGGAAAAACAGTGTGTACTTGGCTTCACTTCCTCCTGAGTGCCCACAACTGCTTCTGGTATCCTCTGCAGAAATCAGACTCTGGCTTCTTTGGTTTTCCAGCCTTTACTCAATTCCAGTGACTCTCCAGGGAGCTTCTAGGCTTTTAGAGTTGAAGAGAGACTGCTGGGATATCCAGCATCCCAGAGTGAGTAGTACAGTGTTCTCAACCTCTCCAGCATGCACTTGGTCATCGTTGGACTACACAGACCCACTCATGTCAGTCAATCTAATAAACTCCCCTTCAACACATGCACACACACGCACACACACACACACACATATGCACACACTCATGCACTTACACATACACCCATATACATACACACATACATACATACCTATATACAGACATACAGACATATGTATGTCCATTCAGTTGGTTCTGTTCTAGACAACCCTTCCTAATATAAAGCCTTTAATACATGGACCTTCAGGGTACATCTAACATTCAAATTAGATCATCTGCCATGTAGGTTGAACTTTTTAGTAAAAGATAAGTCATGAAAATGCCCTAATTTACGCCGGGCGGTGGTGGCGCACGCCTTTAATCCCAGCACTTGGGAGGCAGAGGCAGGCGGATCTTTGTGAGTTCGAGGCCAGCCTGGTCTACAAAGTGAGTCCAGGACAGCCAAGGATACACAGAGAAACCCTGTCTCGAAAAAACCAAAAAAAAAAAAAAAAAAAAAAGAAAATGCCCTAATTTGAAACTTATATATGTATACTCAAAACTTGGCAGTGACAACAGCAATTAAATAAAACAGAAAGTTTTTGGTAGACAGATCTATCGCTTGCTTGTACTGCTGTACATGGTGAAAATAAAGGACATATATTGGCTTATAGGCTGTTCTACTATTGTTAATATTCTATATTCCATTGCCACTGGAATATAGAATAAATGGTATGCTGGACAGACACACTCACAGCCCTCTCTTAGAATACAGTTGGTGATCTTGAGTCCAAGGTAAAAAGATTGTTTTAGTTAGATTTCTTGTTGCTCTGATAAAATACCTGACAAACAGGGGAAGGGTTTATTATGGCTCACCATTTGAGTATGCAGTCTATAAGACCAAGGATCTGGAAGGTGGAGACGTCATGGCAGCAGGGGCATGAGATGGCTGATCGCATCGCATCGCATCTGAAGTTGGGAAGTTGAGAAAGATGAACGCTGTGCTCAGCTCGCTTCCTTGTGATTACTTAATCCCTGACCCCAGCCCAATGAATGATGCTGTCTGTGCTTAGGGTGTATCTCCTACCTCAACTAGCTCAATCTAGAAATCCCCTCAGACATGCTCAGAAGTTTGTCTCCTAGTTAGCAGGTCTTGTTGACAGTATGAACCATTACACTCATCAAGAATCAAGAATAAGAGGACACTGGGAGCTTCATCTGTAAGATAATGGTGGTTTTGGAAAACACAGGCAGGATGTCACAAAGCACAGGGATGACACCCCCAGGGGCTGGGAGGATGTGAGCGCAGCATAAAGAAGAGGAGTTCTCTGGGAAGCAAGCACATCTAAGTTTGCTTGTGGTCCTTATATCTAAAAGTTTGGACACGGACTGCAAAGGATGCTGTGACCTAAACATTTAACCTGAAGCCTGTTTATAACTCAGAGATTAACACCCGAGAGAAGAAGTCATGGAGAAAGTCCTTGAGTGAGTAAGTACAAAGATTCATGAGAACTAGTATGTGAACAATAGCAGCTTCACAATAGGTAATGAACAGAGGCAAGTGTATTTATAAATAAATAAAGAAGGAATACATCTAAGTTGATGAGAAAACAGGAGCTAAAGAAACCTGTTAGTCTGCAGAGCTGTGAAAAATGTTTGGATCCCAGGCAGTCTTACCGAAGAGAAAGCAATATAGCAGTATGCCCTGATAAAATCACTGAACTCAAAGGATGAAGAGAAAAATCCTATAAACTCCAAGATAGAAAAAAAAAGTTACTGATGTTAAGAAAAAAGGGAGTCCCATTGTTATTTGAGCTTTATTCTGACACCAGGATGAACTAAAAGATACCAGAATCATGCCACTATGAACCTCCAAGAGGAAGTATGTGCCTGGAATATTTTATATGCAGCCAAGGTGGTATTCATATGCTGGGGTGAAAAAAAAAATGTCATTCATGGACTTGTGATAAGTCAGAGCAAGTGTGTACCTGGCTCTTCGTGTACTTTGTGAATCAAACACTTGAGGGGAGATTCTAAATAAACAGATATCAGAGTGGCAAGCAACCGCCAGTGTTGACATAAGCAGCCATGTGCTGCCTAGACCTACAGAAGACTATGAATTCAAGGGGTTACTATCTATTGAACTGGGGAAAGACAGGGTATCTTAGAGTGGGATGAATAGTTCCACATGCAGCTGAGACCTAGAGAAGACTATGAATTCAAGGGGTTACTATCCGTTGAATTGGGGAAAGACAGGGTATCTTAGAGTGGGATGGATAGTTTCTCATCTCAGGTGAGAGTAATTCAAGGTGTTAGGCACCCTTCTGTTGGACAATCAACAGACATCAAGGCCACCCCTGGTCAGTGGCCTCCAGATCATCAGCCTCAGTCTCATGGACTTGATTTTATTTCATGGACAACAGAAGGGCAAGTTTTAGAAAGGAATTTCATCACAGAAGGAAGGGAGATTTTTATCGCAGAAAGCACCCATGGGAGGGGTCCCCAGGAGGCTGCCACTGAGGATCTTTGTCTAGGGGTTCACAAGGTTTTACTGCATTGAAATAAGGGCGGTGGGATGATTAGTAGCCAACCCAACCCCTGGCCCAAATGACATGCCCATGTACAGGGCAATGGTGTATATGAGGTTCAGGAGCCCAAGGAATCCAGAAGAGAAGATCTTATCCCCTCCCACTGGAGTTACAGGTGCCTGTGAGCTTCCAGATGTCGTCCTCTAGGACTACACAGTGAGGCCCTTTCTCAAAATAAAAATAAACTATGAGGCTGGAGATATGGCTCAGAGGTTAAGAGCACTGGCTGCTCTTCCAGAGGATCCAGGTTAGATTCTCAGCACCCATATGGTGGCTCATAACCTTGTATGCTTGGTACTGGCAGAGGCCAAAAGAGGGCATTGGATCCCCTGGAACTAGATTTACAGATGCTTGTGAGCCACCGTGTGAGTGCTGGAAATGGAATCAGAGTTTCCTGGATGAAATGCCAATGTTCTTAACAGCTGAGCCATCTCTCCAGGCCTTGCTTGCTATAATTTTATGTCTTATCATCTTTAACAGTGCTGGACACAACGAGATCTGGAGGTAGGTTATAGGACAGCCAGCATTTAACAGCATTGATGAGTGACTGATGTATCTGCACCCACAAAGGACATGCAGATGTCTCTAACTGACAAATGTGTATGGATTCCTGAGAGTTCTGTAAACCATCACCTACATCCAAAAGAAAAGGAAATGTCATGTTCTGATAGAAATTAGTGTAAAAACACTGTTTTTCTACCAAAAGACTCAGGCCCTCAGCTGAGCCCCTCTGCCTTAATTAGTCCTGATGGAACTGCCTGCCAATTTTCTCTCTAAATATCTTTTCATTATGTTACTTCTTTTTCAGTCTTCTCTGGCTATTTACTGATCGCTGAAAAAGAAAACAAATCCCTGGGCTTGACTTCTTTCCACTGATATTGGGACACTGGGATGTCTCTGAGCATGGGGGGGGGGGGAGCCTTCCTCAAGGAGGTAGAGTCCTGGAAACTCTATAGCCAATAAGGCTGCCTCAAGTCAGTGGCTTTTGAATTCTTGTTTTCTGAATTGAAATCATATTTACGGACTTTAGAGGGTGAGTTTTAGAGAGAAATTTGTTATAGGTCCATTGGTCTGAACCTGGGAGAGGAGAGGCTTCAGTGCCGTGGGGGGCAGGGCAGGAAGTAGGGTACCATCGGGCTGTTAGTCTTTTTAAAGGACCTGTGGTTGAAGATGAGGTAAGGTATTGGGAAAAAAAACAAACAAAACAAAAAACCAGAAATCAGAATTCTCTCCTGGCATCCCATCCTCCATCAAGGATGTTCTAGGAACTGCTGGTTTGGAGCCCCTGACCTGAGAATCGTCGTTCTCTTATTCTCATCTCTACCTCTCTATGCTTGTGGGACCACCCTTCACTTGGATTTGGCTCTGTCTGGGCTGAGTTCCTTGTTGCTAGATCACAGCAAGTGCCTACCTGCAGGTTCTGTTTGGGGCACACACAGCATTTGCTAGTGAAAGAAACTTGATTTGCTGAAGCAAAAGGGATCCAACATGAATGGATCCAGGAGAACAGACCATGCTTCCTGGTCTTTCTGCACTTCTCAGCGCTTTGTCCAGCATTGTCATTGACCTCAGACATGGTCTTCTTCATTCTAGAACTTCTAGAAAATTATTCATTTCATTTCCTTTCCCTAGAGGAATTTTACATAATTCTGGGCCTATAGGAATATAGAATAGGCACACATCAAACATTTACTAGCAGTAAATCATAGAGACTTATTTTAAAGTAGCTCTCAGTATATACATAATTTTACCATTTATTAAAAATGAAAGCAGATTTACATACTAATGAGATGAATGTGCCTGTGTGTTTTACATAAAAAATTAAACCTTGGCTGAAATTTGGTACAGTAGGACATAGATCATCTTCAATATTTTTCAGAGTTGATCAATACTTTGATTTTATAATCCTTTATGTTACAGAGAATGCCACTTTACATAAGTACTTAGTACAAAATGGCAGAAATGTGTCTAAGGCCATTTCAGAATTTGTTGGAATTCTATCCTAATCCCAAATCAAAGTTTGTTGAATGATTTTTTTTTTTAAATGGAAGGCAGGTCAGCAATTCAAATAACAATCTTCAAAGGTTTATTTATTTTCATTATTTTATGTGTATGTGTCTTTTGTCTTCTTGTATGTCTGTGCACATGCATGCCCGGAGCCCATGAAGGTCAGAAGAGGGTGTTGGATCCCCTGGAACTGGGGTTACAGGAGATTATAAACTGTTATGTGGGAGGTGAAATCTGAACCCAGGTCCTCTGAAAGAGCAGTCTGTGCTTTTAACTGCTGAGCCATCTTTTCAGCCCTAACAATTAAAAAAAAATAGAACATTCTAATACAATCTGATACCAAAAAATATACTAATTTGATGCCTACATGCTAAGGAATGATAGCAAGCAAATATGCAATTTGTTTTCTGTGATTAAGGCAGTATATTTCATGAGAACAGAAAAGGTCTTGTATATACAATGAAAACACCACGTTCATAACACACGGCAATCCATCTGAGGTGTTCCTGTCAGAGTTTGTTAGTGCTGCACGGTGTGTGTGGTGCCCAGGCCATGTGCTGTGTGTTCAGAACCAAGGCTACAGTGAAGACACACAAAGCTGCATAGGTGAGCTCTGCCAGAAACTGGGATGTGGATCCATCCCAGGTTTAATTTTGAATTAATCCTTGAACATTCAGAAGTCCCTTACTATTGTTGAATTTGCTGGGTCTCCCAAAGGTCCAGGCTTTGTGCCTTTTATCAACTTACTGAATCTGAGAGAAAGAGAAATTCATTCTCCATGGTGCAAACCACAGCCCTTGGAATTCCTCCTCAATCTAAAGTGTAGCTTCTGCCTCTTTCCTTGTCATGACTCCTGTGAACACAGAAGCAGATGTTGGGACTGATCAGACCCAGGTAATGTACCCAGCCTGGAAGCTTGGGGTTGCGTCAGCTTACTTAAAACTTAAGGGCAGCTCACATAAGAGGAGGGGCTCAAAGAAAAGCCAGGTACCACGCCCTTTGAGGGCAAACAAACACCAGATGCCTCTTCCCTTGAGACTTGATTCTAATTCCTTCCAGGAAGTATGTTCTTCACCTATCTGTCATTTGCAGTAGGTCATACTGAGCACCTACTGTGTGCCAGATGTTTTAAGCTCCCGGGTTAGAATCTAGACTTACAGCCCTGCAAACACAGCAGTAAAATTCAATTCATTTCTCTGCAATCAAATTACGTTTGCTTTTCATTGGTAAGTTATTGATCAAGATAATCTAGAATCTTCTGCTTAAAACTTCATTTCTTTTTGAATCAATAATCAATTCAGGCTTTAAACTGAATTAATTCACAGCGCAGCAACTCTCTGCCTCCCTTCTCCGAGCTTTCCTGGCCTTTCTTTTCTGCTCTAGGAAAACATCTGGATACAACGGGAAGTAAATATGGTTTCATAGATGAGATGGCAGAGCGGGTTCCACTGAGTAGCCATGCTCACCCCAGTGTGCTTATGCAGTGTGCTCTATGGACCGAGCTGCTAACTACAATCTGTATGCTCGAATCTAGACCCCTTCCCAGTGCTTGGGCACTGTCTGCCCCCATCCTTATCTCAGCACTGAGATGTGAGGAGCTGTGGGTGTCTTGGGGAAACCCTAATCCTATATCAAATTCTCTCCCTGTTGACATGCCACTAGCCCTCCATTTCTGTGCTATCTTCCTGGCAAACTTCTGGCCATGGCTGTGTGTGTGTGTGTGTGGGGGGGGGGGGTTAGATTGTGGCTTTTTTGAGGTGGGAATTCTTGGACCCCCAATTGTGGATGGCACCATCCCATGGTCTAGATAGCACAGAGGAAGTCGGCTGAGCACCAGAATTCATTTCTCTTTGCTCCCTGACTATGGATGTGATGTGACCAGCTGTGTCATGTTCTTGCCTGGGGTTTCCCTTCCATGGTGGTAGACTTTTCCTTTGAACTATGAGCCAAAATAATTCCTTCTTCCTTAAGTTTCTCTTCTCAGGTATCCCTCCCCAATTCCCCTATGGGAGGGGGAAAAGTAACTGACACCATTGGAAAGTCCCCTGGCCTTTGCACACCCACAATTCAATCTATCTGATTTTCTTTCCAGTCCACATACCTCTGTCTGTCTGTCTTTTCTATGGTCTGAGAGGACCGAATTTACCCTTTAATCTTCTCATCCTTCCTCTAGGCCATCCCCCAGGGTTTTACCCTCTCCCCATCTGGTGTCTGAACTCTTAGGGTGCAGTTTCATTCTCTTCTTTCTGATCTTTGGACATTATAAGCTTTTAGATCTTTGGAACCAGCAAGCCTTCTGCTTCTCTCTCAGAATATCCCAGCTCTTGCAAAATGAAAGTTTCAGTCTTTATGGCCACTGCCCCCAAGTGAGCCCAGTTTGAACCCAAAGCAGCACCCCCAGTGCTTGGCTCTTCTCTGAGTTTTGCATCTTTCTCCTGCAGCAAAGATGGCTCTGTAGCTGCTCGGCAGTGGTTAGCAAAGCAGTGAGCTTCCAGTTTCTTGTTCCTGTAGTGATGTATTGATACACAGTGACATCTTGGATTTATCCTGTATTAGAACAGTCAAATGACTTTCATCAGGCAACACACCAAGGTGTTAGGGAGGCTTAACACCTCCTGGAGACTCTGGGTAAATCTGTCCTTTGCCTGTCCCTGTTTCTGGAAGCTGTCTGCATCCTTTGGCTCTTGGACCTACACCATTCCAACTTCTGTCCCTGTGAACAGGCAAATAGGATGAAGGAGGAGCAAAGAGCTTTATCAGAGATGCCAGTGGAAGGGAAAGCTAAACTAGGAGGTTGGTTCAAAGTCACTCCAAAGAAGAGAAGGCATTTTGTTTAGTGGGTGACTGGCTGCCTGGACAGAGATGAGGTAACAGCGATTTGCCCTCATTAGGCACGTGCTATCGTCACTCAACTCAGACCCTGAGCAACACAGACAACAGACTGGAAGCTATAAGGGATGCTCATCTCCTCGAGTATGGTGGTGCACTGTACTCTTGCTCTCTGCTTTCCATCCAAAATGCAGCACAATGCTGACTAGCAGATCTGGTCTACAGCATGCTTTTTCTCACTTCCAAGAGGCGATGGGTAAGAATGCAGGTGCTGGGGCTGACTAAGCAAGGTTCAGATCCTGAGGATTGTGAGGCCTTGAGAAAGTTAAATAACATCCCGTGCCTCCCTCCCCTCATTTTCAGTAGAAATTAAGATCATTGTTTCCCTAAATTTAAAGACAGAAGGCTTTCATGAGGTGATATATTCCAGTGCATTCACAGTAATGAGGCGTCCCTCTAAGAACTTTGGAAATGATGTCATTTGTTACTAACAAAATATAGCGAATGGACTAGCCAAGACTGGGAGGAAGGTTAGAAGAGGATTGTTAAAGTGAAAAAACAAACAAAAAACAAATACTGTTATGATATTGTGGCAGGTAAATCACTCCATGCCACACAACAGGTCTGGTATAAGATTTATTAAGGTAAGAAGTTAAGGACAGAGCCATGGGAGACGCTGGAACATAGAGAAAGAGGGAGAGAAAAAAGGATGTAGGGGACAAAGGGAGAACCCAAGAGACACACGGGGAAACAGGAAAAGAGACTGAGAAAGAGGCAGGCTTCAGCTTTTATAACACAAGGTGTGGAGCACCTGTTGGCAGGTGATGATGTAAGCAATTAAGGACCTCCCTGAAGGACCCCTGAAATCAGGCTAGTGCAAACGCCTGTAGACTTACATCCCTGCCTTTGTTTAATTTTAAAAAAGAAGAAAAAAAAATGAGGAACTAGGAAGGTGGTGGGACAGGAGTTATGTTGGTGTATTCTTTCTTTTTAAGCTGCTTCATGCTGACTTGGGCGTAGACATCTTTGGGGACCTTAAAAGAAAAAATCGGATGCTGGTGAAGTCCTGGGAGGGCCGGCTGTTTCAGTGCTGTGCAGGATTTGTAGCTAGGAAAACGCAGGTCTTGCTGAAACAGTCCATAAACTGAGGTGGAACACCTGTGAGGGACTGCTTTGGAGCTGTGCTGGATGCAGGAAATGCCTGGATTTGACAGGACACTGGAACGTATATATATATAGAAAAGTTTTTTTTTTGTTGTTTTGTTTTCTTAAGAGTAGGGGAGTAGAGAATTAAAAGAGATTTTTTTGAAGCATAGATTTTGGAGAGTAGAACAAAGCAAAGCAAGAATACATTTAAAGTATTTGGGGATCACATGTCTGTGACAGTGAGAAATTGAAATCAAGTGTGCCAATTTCTGCCAGGTTAGTCTGAGTCCATGAAGGGAAAGAGGGAACGTGCTTTTTGCAGAAAGGCTGCAGGATGGGTGACTTCATTTTGTGACTGGGGCCTGAACCTGAGTTCTTGGAAAACCCAGTGACCTCAATCTAGGCCCCTGTCCTCTAGGAACAGCCAAAATGGTTCAGAGAAACTATTGCCCCATTTCTCTAACTGTTCCAGAACTTCCAGATGTTCCTGCAGATAAGCAAATTCAGCCTTTTGTAGGATGGCAGCTGCATTCACACCAATCAGGCTTTGATCTCTCAGCATTCCCCTGTGTTTCTCCAATCATGATGTTACACAGAATAACTTGTTTGTTTCACTGTATAAAAACCCCTTGATTCTGCTGTTCGAGGCTCTCCTCGTCCTCTAACTGGGGGGAGACCTAACTCAAGCTAGCACTAAAGTCTTCTCGTGCTTGCCTCAGAATCAGCTCCTGGGGTCTTCTTGAGAGTCTGGACATTCACCTATCGGGAGGGGATGATGTAAGCAATTAAGGACCCTGAAGGACCCCTGAAGTCAGGCTAGTGCAAACTCCTGTAAACTTACACTAGCTATGTGTACAGAAAGATACAACTTGCTAAATATCCTTCTATATCATCTTCATTTCCTTTTCCATTCCAATCCCCACCCAATATCTACCCTACCCATCCCCATATCCACACCACCTCTACCCTTATTTCCACTCCCATTCCATTCTCATCTCCCTCATCTCTACTCCCATCCCAGTACCATTCCCATTCCATCCCATCCCATCCCCATCTCTATCTCTGTTCTGTCTCCATTCCTGTCCCTTTCGCCATTCCATCTCCATCCTCTTCTTCAATTCTCAAGTTTTCCTGGGACTCAGAAACACATTTGTTCTGGGTTTCACAGAAAGCAAGGATCAGGATTAAGGATGTAGAATTAAGTTCTCAGTTCCAGGTGTATTTTTTTTTCTCATTGCCAAACATTGCTTAAGTTTCTATTTTATTCTTTGTTGTATATACCCATACCTCTTTTCATGATGACTTCAGGTCAACAAATAAGTCTATTTTCTGCTCTTCAAAAGACCACAAAGTACAATGCATTTCATATACAAGTCACCTACCACCCACCATCTCTCTTTCATTCTCCTTATTCACAGATAATAGTCTTGGGAATAGAGAGCTCTGTGTCAGCCTAGAGACTCTGTGGGGAGGATGGTGAGGTGGAATCCACAGACACAGTTGGGCTCCACAGGTACCTGTGCAGTAGGAGAGTAGATATAAAGGGGAGGCACACCCATTGCCCTCTCCTTTTCATTCTTTTCTGAGATCAGTGCTGTTTCTAAGCTTACAAAGGGCCCCCATTCTCAGCACAGCGTTTCAGAGAACTTGTTTAGCTCACAATTGGCTGGGCTGTCTCTAGGGCGGACCATTCTTGAACTGCTTGAATGTGTTTGTGAAGGACAGTAGTGCCCTACTAGCCTGCCCAACCCTCCAGGGCTTCAGACTGACAGAAGTATGCATGACCCCTGGATCTTCAGGCTCTGCCCAGACACCACTGGAGTAAAGATGCATTTGACCTCCCAGGACTAAGCCTGAGATTTCTGATGCTTCACTGAAATCTCCAAATGCTGTTTCCAGGGAATCCCGGGTTCCCTGTTGGGTTCTTAGTCTCATTAATAAAAGAATTTAAAGACAGACTCAGAATGAAGGTCAAGGGTAGTTGTATTAACGTTTGAGAAAAAAACAGGGCAGGCAAGCTGTTCCAGCTCAGCAGCTGCCAGGAGGAGGGAGACACAGAAGAGGGAAAGCTATGTCTTTTAAGTTGGCATGACTCAGCAAGCAGCCATAGAAAACAAGGAGTATAATGCAAGGATGGGAAGTAGAGGGCTAGTGCCCCACTACAGGCTCTCACTTGCCAGGACAAAGGGCTTCACCAGGAACATATGGTAAAAACACTTCCCAGAGTGGGACTGAGCTACCTAGCTGAGGGAAAGGTCCCCTAAAGCTCTGGGTCATGAGTTGTATAGCTATTATAAGACATTCTTACAGTTCTCATCTTTCTAAAGCTTGGAAAGCAGAGGCTTTTCTTGAACATGCCCTGAGCCTTTCAAGAAGCCCGTGTGAGGAATGGCTTCTAGTCTATCTTGGCAAACTGGCTTCTTCACAAATTAACCTGGATGCTGGAGTGTCCTGCCATACTGGAACCCGAAAAGCTTTGCCTAATCTCTTTTGCATTAGAATGGCACCACTATAGGGAGCCTGCTGGGTCTGTTCAAGGCTTAGACCCCACCCCACAGAGCTGGTTCCAAACAGGGTCTAATGATGCCCATGTGTGACATTCTAGAACAGGATGCAGAGCTCTGCAAAGGACACCCTTGTCAGTGGGTGGAGGCCTCCATTTGCTCTCCAGGGGAGCAGGTGAGTGGTGGGCTGAGGCTCACCTCTTTTTCTTTCTTTATTGAGCCTGGCCTTAAGTATGTTGGGCAAGTGCTACCACCAGGCTACATCTCCAGCCAGAGATTATCTTAAAAACAGAGACCAGAGCTCTAACTGGCTGGAGGTAAGAAAGTCCATTTTCTGTGCCTTGGCTCCTGACATATTAGACATGATGTGAACACACCTCTCCTCCTTTTGAAGTTTCTGCAAAACTGCTGAATAGGAGATATCTGTCAGAGTCTTCTCTGGGACCCAGAATTTGAGGTGCTCTGGTATAGCAGACACTGGTGGTGCTCCCCTCCGCCTTGTCCCCTCACCACTCTGGGTGGCCCTCACAAGCCATGGGTACTGGTTGCCATCAGTTCTGAGAGGCTCTGTCCTCACTGATGCCTCTTGCCCAGAGATAGTGGCAGTGACTGTGTCTCCTTCTGGCCACCCCACCTCACAGGCAGGCTGTGGCTGTAGCATGATTTACTGAGCGGGAAAGAGCTGAACACTCTCATATGTGCATATTCTCAGAGCTGTTAGGGTCAGAATCTGAGCCCTGGCAGTCTGAATAAGCCAGGCTTGGAGACCTGTCCTTAACAGGACAACTGGACAGGCAAGTAGTAGTGAAAAGCAGAAAAAGGAGAATCACTCAGTGTGGTCATCTGAGGAACAAAGAGGCCTAAGGAGCACCATGCCCACTGTAGGAATGTAATGTTTGTAATGTTAGCTATCAGGGACCTACACGGCCAGCCCAAAGGGACCAGTGACAAGACATGTCATCACCAACTGCTTGTTGCCACAAGTCCCATGCTACCTTCTGCCCTTGTGCCACATTCTTCTGTAAAAGTCCTCAACTCTTCCTGCTCTTTTTATGTTCTCCTTCACTCAGGGGCCTCTGTACCCCCCGTCCCCTCCCCTTATAAAATTCCCATGTGAGATCAGTAGCACGGCGTAACTTTATGTATTCTAGGGATTCTAACACTAGATCTATCATTTGGTGCCCTGGCTTGATAGGCTGTCTTAGCGTTTGCACTCCCCTCTGGTGGGTTGAAGCTACATGCTGGGACCCTATCCCCAGTGTTCCTGCTGCCAGATCTTGGGATTTCTCCATCCACCACCACCTGCTGATTGGTGAGTCACCCCTTCCTGGTAGGTGTAAACCCTTCTCTGAACCCAAGGAACTGACTATTGATAGTCCGGCACCCCTCTGGTGTTCTTGGGAGTGGACGAACCCCTGGTCACCGCCTTTACAGCTATGGCTGGCCCTTCTCGAGGATGCCCCCCCTCTCCCCCGGAGACGTTTTCCCTTGGGGAAGCCTTCGTTCCTCTACCAGCACGGTCACTTTTTCTCATAACTTGGGCATTTTTCCCTGGTACTGGTCTAACCTCATTATGACCTGGTTACATAGCTTGTAGTGACTCTTCTTGCCCTCCTGGCTTCTTCACATTTGTCCCTGGCCATGTCTGCTCTGGCATTTTGCCATAGTCCCTGCCAAATCTCGCCATGACCTGTTTAGACAGTTTGTATCACCAGTCTTGCCTTTGCCTTTGGGACCCTTGGCCTTAGGCCTTCGGACTTTTCCCCTCCCCCATGGGAGTATGTCCTCTTCATCGTTCCCTGCAGACTCCCCACTGGGATATCCCTTGGAGAACCTCAGACCCCTACATCTAGCACCTGGTTTAAAGGCTTCTAAGCTTACATGCTTTTGTAGTCAGACTTGGCTCCAATATTCTTTAGGTAATGAATGAATCCAAATGGCCACCTAACTGCATTTTCGATCCCGTTATTATATGGGATCTTTACAATTTTTGCCTGCGATCCAGTAGATAGGAGATTCCATATATTCAAGCTTTTCTTATCTTCACTCTAAACCTTCCCTTTGTTCACCCTGTTCTCCAACTCAACTCCTTTTAGCCATGAAACTTCACCCAGACAAAACCTCCACTATCCTCCATCCTGCTAATGAGCCCCCAACCTACTGCCCTCAACCTACAGCAACCTCTCTTATGCTTCTTCAGCATCCTTTCCTTTTTCTCTGGCAATAGGCCACTCTAGCTAACTTTACCCCACCAACAACTTTTAGTCCTCCCGCTACTTACTTTGGATCCACACTGAAACCCCTCCTTATCCTTCCCTTGTTCTGCCCAGCCCAAACCAATCTCTGTTCTTCCTGGCCTGCTCAGAGCTCATGTTTCCTTTTCTTTAACTGAACTTTCTCAAATAGACAAAAGACTGGGATTTTATACCTCTAACTCCTTCATTTTCATTAAAGAATTTCAATATATTACTCAGTCTTATAGTCTCACCTTCCACGATATATACCTAATTCTCACTAATAACCTACTTCCTGAGGAACGCAGGTGAGTTTTGGAATAAACTATAGCACATGCAGAGGAAATACATCAGACTTATGCAGCACACCTGATTGGGTTTGAGACTATGCCAGATCAGGATCCCCAGTGGAGTTACAATACCCCAGATGGCATTTTAGCTAGAGATAGATTACAACTTGCCTTCTGGCTGGTCTCCGTAAGGCTGCCCTTAAACCAGTAAATTATGAAAAACTCTAAGTGGTCATCCAGGACAAATATGAAAACCCGTCTCAAATTTTAGAACACCTTACAAAGACCTTCTTATAGTATACAAATCTAGACCCCAAAAACCCAGAGGGTAAACCATTCCTGATAACCTATTTCTTTTCCCACAGTTCCCCTGACATAGGGACCAAGCGTAAGCACATGGAGAGGGAGCTCCTCACCCACAGGCAGAAGTCCTAGTGCTGGCTTTTAAGGTGAACCATTGGAGAGACGAAAAAGCCCACAAGAAAAAGTACCAAATACTTGCCATGGCTGTCCAACTAGCTTTGGCAACTGCCCAGGCTCCCTTCATGCCTCAGGCTCAAGGACCACCAGGTCCCTGCTTCAAATGTAGTCAGGAGGTCACTGGACCCCAGCTTGCCCTAATCATTGCACACCAGTAGGGCTGTGTCCAAAGTGCTGTCAAGAGAGACATTGGGCTGTTGATTGCTCTCGTGTCCCTCCTGGCACAGGGACATCACTCCCAGATCACCCTCTAGCTGATCTCCTATGCCTGGCCATGGATGACTGAAGGGGCCCAGGCTCCCTTGACCTGACCACTGTTATCTCAAACAGGGAGCCCCATTTTCTTCCTTCTGAACACTGGAGCCACTTACTCAGTCCTATAGGAGTTTTGGGGACCCACTTCTCCTTCTTGTTTCTCTATTGTGGGGGTAGGGAGACAGTCTTCCAAACCTCGTCAGACACTACCACTCAATTGCATTTTAGTTCCTCTCACTCATTCCTTTCCAGGGGTACCAACCTGTCCTGTCCCCTTATTGGGAAGGGATCTCATAGTCAAAGTGGGAACATCTAATTCCTTTGCTCCCTCCTCCTAGGTTGCTACCCAACCTATTGGTTCTAACAAAGTATTTCCTTTATCAGGTGGACCCCTAAGTCTGGGATGTCCAAAACTCTCTACTCCTAAACACCATTTCCCCTTTGTCATTCAGTTACAGGACCCTAACTGGTATATCACCCAAGCTCAGTACCTTCTCTCTCTCTCCAGTGCCTCAAGGGACTTAAGCCTATCATCTCTGACCTCCTAAGAAAAAAACTTCTTCGACCCACCTCCTCCCCTTTTAATACCCCTACACTAGCAGTTAAGAAGCCCAATGGAAACTACTACCTGGTTCAAGATCTCTGGCTCCTCAATTTTGCAGTGGTTTCCCTCCTACCTGGTCATGGCTAACCCTTATACACTCCTTTTCACTATCCCCTCAGGAACCTTTCATTTCTCAGTCCTGCATCTCTGACTGGATCTCAAGGACACATTCTTCTCTATTCCCCTCGACCCCCCCCCCCCCTCACAAAACATTTTTGCTTTCACTTGGACTGACCCTGACAGCCACTTCTCTACCCAAACTCACCTAGACTGTCCTGCTTCAAGGATTCCAGGACAGCCCACACCTATTTGGCCAGGTCCTATCCTCTGATATACTCTCTTTAGTTTTCCTTGAATCTAAACTTATACAGTATGTAGATGACCTTCTCCTCTGTAGACCATCCTTATAGATCAGCCAGACTAACACCTCTGCTCTCCCAAATTTCTTGTCCAGCTGGGGCTATAGAGTTTCACCTTCTAAGGTCCAATTGTCCACCCCTCAGGTCACCTAGTTGAGACTAACAATCACTCCAACTCACAAAGCCTTAGATAGAAAACACCTAATCTAATCTCTAGCAGTTCCCTCCAGTAAAGAGGAGATTTTATCAATTCTAGGATTAGCTGACTTCTTACGCTCCTGGATCCCTTCCTTCTCCCTCCTTGCTGACCCCTTATATGAAGCAGCCTTAGGCCCCTTGCATAAGCCCCTCCTCAAATCTATCACTAAGCCCTTTCAAAAGCTCCAACAGGCCCTCCTTCAGGTCCAAGCCTCGCAGATCTATCCTGTTTCCTTCTCCCTCTATGTAACAGAAAAAGAGGGATATGCCCTTGGGGTCCCAGGCCACAAACTGTGACCCTCCTTTGCACCTGTAGTATACCTGTCAAAGAAATTAGACCTGATCACCCAGGGATGGGCATCCTGCATAGGTGCTTTAGTAGCCACTGAGGTCCTTATTTGAGAATCCAAAAAACCTAAGTTTTGGGTCACCTACTACTATCTTCTCTTCCCACAACCTGTCCCAGCTCTTAACATATAAAGTCATATAAACTCCACCTCCCTCCAGGGTTTTGAGTAGTAGGAGACTCTACATCTACTTTCCAATCATGTCCACCTCTCAATATCTCAAATCTTCTTCCTCGACCAAACCCTGACCACTCCCTTTCCCATTCTTGCATTGAAACCTTAGAGGAACTACTGCCCTCACACATACAGGAGGGCACATTGCCTCAGGCTGTCTATACCTGGTACACAGACGGCAGCTCCTTTATATGTGAAGGAGTCTAAAAAGCTGGCTATGCCATAGTGTCAGATACTGGGGTGGTTGAGGTGCAAGCCCTTCCTGCCCACACCACTAATCAACAGGCTGAACTAATAGCTCTTACTTGTGCCTTCCAATTGGTGCAGGGACAATCCCTAAACATCTACACAGACTCTAAATATGCCTTCAATATCTTTCTGTCTCACTCTGCCATCTGGAAAGAACTCAGGATACTTACAACAAAAGGAAAATCAATAACCAATGCAGACAAAATTATGGCCATGCTAGAAGCCTCCCATCTTCCCACAGCTATTGGAATTGTCCATTGCTGGTCTCACCAGACTGACAATTCCATCATTTCTAAGGGAAATAACTGGGCTGAAGAGACAGTTAGATCTTCAGCCCTTGGAGGCCCAGACTCATTTCATCCACCACAGGACATTCTTACACTACAACCTACATCCTCCCTGTCACTCTTGGCACTTGTCAAATTCTGTCCTATGTCAGCTCTTTCATCCTAATAGCCATTCCTTATCTCTCTTTATTAAAACCAACTTACAGCCTACTCCTGTTTCTTAAGGTCTATTACTGTCTCTAGTAAAATCTGTCAGACATCAGACCCCAACTCAAGATATCATAGCCCCCCTTTTTCTACCCACCAGGCTAGAGGCTCCCTTCCTGGGACCAAATGGTAACTTGACTTTACCCACATGCCCACAGTTAAACACATCAAGCACCTCCTGGTCTTGCTGGACACCTTCTCAGGATGTGTGGAGGCTTTCCCCACCATGAACAAAAGAGCTCAGACTGTCTCTGATCTCCTCCTCCAGGAGGTCATCCCTAGATTTGGAATCCCCGCCTTCCTTCACTCAGACAATGGTCCTGAATTCACCTCCCAGCTTTCCCAAACTCTATCTAAAGCCCTCAACATCCCTTGGTGTTTTTATATTCTGTATCACCCCCAGTCCTCAGGGAAGATAGAAAGAACTAACCACTCCTTAAAAATCATCCTTGTCAAATTGTCACAGGAACTTCCCCTCGACTGGGTAAAGCTCCTGCCTCTGGCCCTTTTCAGGCTAGGAGCCCTCCCCAAGAGACCTCTCTCATCTCGTCATTTGAGCTCATGTATGGACGGCTGGTTCTAACTCCCGGTCTTTCAACTAAACCCTCTCCTCTCCCTGTTCACCTACTCACCCCCCTACTCTGTCATCTCCACTCCCTCCTATGGAAATTTACTGACCATTGTCTACCACAGCCACACACTAACTCCTGTCCATCCCAGGTCATCATTGGGGATCAAGTTCTTCTCTCCCCTCCAGACCACCATCCCTCTCACCTTTTTTCTAAATGGCAAGGTTGCTTCAAGGTAATTCTTGTGACCCCCCACACTGCTGCTAAACTCGAGGGAATCCCTCATTGGGTTCACCTATCTCATCTGAAGCTCTTTATCCCCCCACCTCAAAATAACATTCCTTCTTACACATCAACACCAACAGGACCTTGCTTTCTTAAGTTTCAGAGGATGCTGAGACCAACCACCTTGCCCCCGTTCCAGAAAAACGAGGCTTCCCTCCGGGCAGCTGTGCTTGACCCTACTGGATTTGATATAGATATTTTCTCCTCTCCCTCTTGGTTGTTTCTGCCAGAAGCCAATTACAATCATCATCACCCCCCTATATATATAACACTCCTGATCTATACCATAGCAAGTTGTTTGCTTCCTCTTTGACCAGACAGAAAGCTATTGTAAGGAATGGCCGGACAGATACGGAGGCTGCCCGTATTGGTTCTGCCAATGCCATTCACTGAGTGTAATGACAAATTACTACCTTTACCTAGTAGAGAAGACCCTCTTCTTCTGTATCTGGGACCCATGGAATCCCAGGTGGGAAACATGTGTGGTTGGTAAACTCTACTGCTTCAACAAACCTGAACTCCCGATAAGCATGATTAATATCCATAGAAAATATGTCCCAATTACTCCGCCTCTGGAGACAGAGGAAGTAAAAGAGTTAATTAAACATTCCTCCAAGGTTATTGCCTCTGTAACATCTTCTCTCCTAAATAACACTAACCTGTATTTGGTCTCCTGCTTCAGACTCTGACCTTGGCCTTAATGTCACCCAACCTGGCTGCTTTGGAGATTGCTGTTTGTGTGTGTCTCCTGAGACCAGCTCACAACCACACTTACAGCTTCTCCAATGACCCTGTCAAATAACCTTACCCTACCACTCACCAACTGCCCTGACCCTGGGGTTGCCATGACTCTCTACCTTTTTTATATCACCCTCTTTGGCAGAGGACTATTTTAAGGCATCCGGGACATGCTCTGTGGGGGCTTTAAGTTCCCTAGACTGCAACAAAACCATCACACTTGAAAGCTCATCTCATCCCCAGTGCCCCACTGTTCATAACACCTCAATCCTTTGTGGTATGCAGGTTAGGTCTACTATCGCGTACCTGCTAGTTGGGCAGGAGTTTGCACACTGGTGTTTCTCATCCGAGGTGATACATGAAAAGCCCCTAGCAGTCCTGGTTGTGGACTCAAGAGCTGCCCAACATAACAAAAGAGTGATTCAAATCCTGCCCCTCCTGGCTATTGCAGGAATAACTGCAGGTGTTGCCACCAGGACAGCAGGACTAGCCACTTCTCTAACCTTGTATCATCAGTTTTCTTCCGAGTTTGTTCAGGACCTCCAGCAGGTAGCCAAACCATACTGACTCTTCAAGGATAGATCGACCCCCTGACAGCAGTGGTGCTACAAAATCGACGGGGACTAGACCTCCTTACAGCTGGAAAAGGTGGCCTTTACCTCTTCCTCCAAGAACAATGTTGCTGCTACGTCAACCAGTCAGGTATAGTTAAAGACAAAATCCAACAACTCCAAACTGACCTACAGAAACATAAGGAACAACTTAATACCTCTAACCCCTGGGCATTTGGAAACACTGTGTGGAACTGGATTCTGACCCCTCTTCTTCTCATTTTCTTGCTTTCACTGTTTGCTCCCTGTTTTATTAATTTCTTCTCCATATTTCTCCAATGACAAATCCAAAAAAATTTCCAACCAAACATTAAATCAGTTACTCTTGCAGGACTACCAACTTCTGGCCACAGAACCCGAGGCTGATGAGTATCGAATGGGCCCTGATGGTGAGGACCTACTGCACCCCAGATATGATGATGCCCTCAGACATGAAGAAGTAGCTTAAGAGAGAGAGGAGGTCCCTGCTCCCGCCTCACCATCACCCCACTTCTAGTTCCTCATCTTTATAGTATACAAAAGGTAGAAATGTAATGTTAGCGATCAGGCACCTCCATGGCCAGCCCCAAGGGACTAGTGACAAGATATGTCATCACCAACTGCTTGTCGGAAGTCCCAAACTCACCTTCTGTGCATGTGCAGTGCTCTCCTGGAAAAGCCATCAACTCTTCCCACTCTCCCCTTTTTCCATCCACCTGCATCCAGGGGCTTCTGTAACCCAGTCCCCTCCCGTAACTAAACCTCCCATGTAAGATCTGTAGCATGGCGTGACTCTATGGCGTGACTTTATGGATTTCATCGCATAGAGATTCCGCCATTAGATCTATCAATGTTAGAATCCACCTGTGGCTCAGAACACAATACCTTGTAGAAGCTTCTTCTTTTTCACAGTTACCAGCAGACACCTACTGAGCTACTGTGTGTCCCTGTTGATCTCCCGAGGGGCTCCCCAAATCCTGACACCCAAAGACCACCAATGCCCCCGATTCGCTGTAATAGACAAGAGGTTTATTAAACTGACGCACCAGGGTTCGACTCCCCAGTAGAGGAATGAACCCCGTAAAACGGCTCTCAGGCCCTTTAAATACACAAGCGGCTACAAAAAGGTGGGGGCACCAAGGAGTAGCTTTTTTTTAGCCAGCAAGGCAACAGCCACAGGTGGTGATAAAGGAACAAAGAGTATGTTAAGTTAGGTGGTGATGCAAGTGGGGAGTGTAGATGAGGGACCCGAGGAGAGTCTGAACAAACAGGGCAGCTATGCAAGCTTTGTTATTTTCAAGGACTGAGTTCTGTGGAAGGTTTCCAGAAGGAGTGAGGTCAAGGTCTCACCACAGAGGAGAAGGCCATGTATTCATTAATTTTTACAGACTTACATCCCTAGTCCAGCATCCCTCACCTGGAAAGTACATTTACATCAAAGTTTCAGTCACTCTTACTGTATACCTGCTTCCATGCTTCCTACTGCCAATCAGAGAGCCTGGCTATAGGCTTGCTCCATGAACCCCTTAAATCCCCATCCTTAGAAAAATCTAAGAAGAGATGTGAGGGGGCTGATTTGTCTCCTCAGAGCCCCTACTATGCTATCTGTCTCTGGTACTGGGATCTGAACTCTTCTTCCCTCCATACTGTTGGCTATCTGTCTGTTAATAAATAATGTGGATTCAGGAATGGTCTGTCTCAGTGTCCTCTACTGCATCTAAGAATTTTTATCCATATTCAATGTCCATACATGGATTTTTGGTTTATTTGATTAATTTATTTAAAAGTATCTTTTATTTATTTTTGACAATTTAATACATGCATTCAATGTATCTGATCATCTCCCTTAGCCTCTCTTACTCTTCCCAGACATCCCCAATATGGCCCACTCCCACCTTCACGTAGTTTCCTTTTCTTTCGAAACCTACCAAGTCCAATGAGTACTTCCTACTGGAATGTTGATTGATCTGTTAGCTTGCTTATGTGCAGGTAACCACAGCTGCAGTGAGTTCATGAGTGTAATGTCAATGACATGCCCAGGAGACAGCATTGCTTGGCACTCCTCCCCATGTTTGGGTCTTACATTCTTTCTGCCCTCTCTTCTGTGATGTTCCCCATTGGGGGACAAATGATAGAAACATGTCTTAGCGCTGAGCACCCACAGTCACTTATTCTCCACACTGACTGGTTATGAGTCTATGGAAAGGCTTCTCTGACCCATGTCCAAAGCATCACTAATCTATGGTAGTTTGACAGTACGTCCATTTAGCATAACAAGAGCAATAGGTTCTCCCACTGGGTCTATGATCTCCCGCAGGATGAGCTTTCCTTCTGGTTTATATTGCAAGGCATGAGTTCCCACCTGTAAAGTAGATATCAGATCTGACAAGGAAGCAGTTGGTCGCTCCTGTCCTCTTCATCACTGTTGCATTGTGGGCATAACCTGAGGGTTAGGTTTAAATAGAGAGTAGGAGATGTATATAACTCAGCAGTCCCAGTCAAGGTTTGGTCCCATGCATCAGTGACTCATCATCTTAGCTCCAGTCTCTTTGCAAGATGGTTGGACAATCCATCAGAATTGCATGAAATCTTCTCTTTTGGAAGACCAGCTCCCTCTATGGTTGGTGCCAGGGTTCTGTCTCTTTCTTTCTCCCAGCAGGAAATTCCAATTCCTTGGGACTTATTGTTTCAATAGTCTGATCATCAAGTGGAAGGAAGGAATGTATCTTTAGGAAGTCTCCATCCCATCCAGAATGTCTATAGGCAGGGCAACTCTGAAGGACACTATGGGATCAAAGTGAGGATGGCCTTCACCTAAAGCCCCACCCTGTGGCTGCTACATCTGTCTGCCTCCTGCTTTGTTCATTCTCCTATAGGTATCATCTGGTGTCCTGAAGGATGATTCTAGTCACTGGCCTAAGCAACTCCATCCTGTTCCCCTCTAGCTTTTATTATTGTTTTCCTTTCAGTAAATCCGTTCCTTAGGTCTCTCCTTCAGTTACCTTGCCTTCCAGAAATAAAAAGATGGGTCAATAAACATCTTTATCACAAGGAACTGAAATAGTCCCAAGCAACGATGACTGTCCAGGAGAGACAACACCCCAGATAAAGGCAATTACCATCAAGGTGAAGCTGTTTAGTGGATCAGAAATGATCACCCATGAGAACTCAGATTGCTTCCTTCTTGTACCACTTTGCAGACCTAGAACTGAGGCCAGAATCTTGACCCCTGCCCTAATTCTTCCTATTTAATGGTGTTTATGTTGGTGTAGGGAAGAGATGGTCAGAGTAACTGGACTCCTTTATCTGTTCTTCCCAAAGTGGCTACATTGATCAAATCTCATTTCCCTTCATTTTACTGTCATTACCCTTTTTAGTTAGTGTATCCATATCAGGATGGATGACCAAGGTTAATCACCTGGGGCTCCAGGAGCTGGGATTTTGTCTTAAATATGATAGTAACAGGCCTCACTACCTAAAAAAAAACCTTTGATTTTGGCTGCATTAATTATTTTTTTTTTATTGGTTCAACCCTTGTTTTTTATTATTTTTTTAAATACTTTATTTTTTTTTCTTCAAGTTACATCTCAGTAACAAACCCCTCCCTATTCCCCCTTCCTATCCCGCCCTTCCACCCTCTTCCCCCCAGCAGTTTCCCCTTTTAGTCCAACAGATGGTTCCTTCTCTTATAACAGTAAATACTATACAAAACAACAAATATAAATATGCCACATTTATGAGAGTTAAATGGCCCAGTATACCTTCCCAATGTCCAGTTTATAGATATTTGGCCACTGACTTTAACATTCTACTATCTACCATCTCCATGAGTTTAAAGGTCTATATCTGACTCAACATTCATACTAACTTGCAAAACATTTTTAAGAGTATCTTCTTAGATCTATAACACCTTCTTGATTCCTAAACAACTCAAAATTTAGCTATGAGACTCTAGCTGTCTATTCTTCAACCACCTCAGAGACCTGAGAGGGATAAATATATTTGCTTATATAGGAAGTGCAGAGCCTGCAGCTTCCAAAACTAAGAAAGGACATACCAATGACTGCCTGGACAGTTCCCATTTTCTCTCCATACATTCCTGCATCAGTCTTCAGCCTTTGGGTCCTGTTTCTATGAGAGACATTTGTTGTAGAGCAGGGATTATGAAGGACTTACCTACCCTGTCTTGGCAGAGTTAGGCTGTCGACTTCCCTGCTATCAAGTTTTGTCCTTTTTGGACAGCAGTCTGTCTGCAGTTGGTGCAAGGGGTTTTCTCATGCCAAGAGATAGGCTTGCCACTAATTCAACCATCTTACAGTGGAGGTTCTTCGATGTTTATCTTCTACTTGGAGTAGAATACGGGGTGATGTCAGGCACTGATATGTCTCGATATCAAAAAAAAAAAAAAAGAAAATCTTGATTTAAGATAACATCTTTGAATGCCATATTTTGCAGATCTCTTGGGGTTTTTGAAGATGCCCTATCCATCTCTTGTATTTAGATAAGCAAATGTTGCTTATCTCTTAGCAACTTGATTACTGGGTAGTTTAGAGAATATCTGTGATAGACTGTCATAGTTGCTAACAAAGTGACATGTTTGCATGACTAGGAGTTTGTTTTACTTAACTATCCTAGACCGTTTTAGACAGTTGGTATCAAGAGGCCAGAGCTTCACATTTTATTTATAAGTATCTCTAGGTATGATAACATTAGGAAGCGTTACTTTTAATTTTGTATCAATATACAAAGATCTATTCAATTGTGGTTAAATATACTCTTAATTATGTATCAATATACAAAGATCAATGCCTATGTAGCCCAATACAATCTTAATATTGCGTCCATATACAAGGGTCAATACCATTGTGGCCAACTATAATCTTAATTTTGTATCAATATACAAAGATCAATACCGATGTAATCCAATACAATCATATTTTTGCACATTAAACAATGGTCAATACCACTTTAGCAAAATAAACTACTAATTTTGTATCAATATACAAAGGTATAAGGGCATATTCAATAATCTGCCCATTCATCTTGGACCTTCCTGTGCTATGTCTATATCTCATTTTTCTCAAGCCTATGCACTCCTACATAGGAGAGGAAGAAGGATACAGAAAAGGAAAAGTAGGAAGTCCCTGGGGCTAACCTCCAAAACCCATTAAACAGGACCATTTATCAGCTTGTAATCTCTTCCCCTAAATATCGGAGTTTTCAGTTATCCTTCAAATAACCAAAAAGAAGGGCGGAGAAACACCTTCCCCACCCTCTGGGCATGGGATGTCGCTCTCTTAAAGTGACTTCCTGCTGATTTAGGTCATAGTAGACCTGTTTGGGGCCCGAACTCAAATGGAAAAAATGGTTAAAAATGTTAGTACACTCCTTTTATGTTCAGTCCTTCTGTTCTCAGCTGTTTAGATGACCTAAGGGGTTTGTAGGCAGAAGCTGATCTTGCAGGCTTCACTAAGGTTCCTGCCGGGGCATTGTGTAGAGCTGAACGGTCCCAGCGACACTGGATTGTCGTGGTGTGTAGAGAGCTGCGATGTGCCGCGCCCTAAAGATGGCGCCGGTTTCCGCCTTCCTCCAGCCCGACGGTCAGCGCTCTCGGTGGTAAACAAGTCCATATTTGGTTAAGACCGCTGATCTGGCTTGCTTCTGCATACGTGGGCCTCTAAGATAGCACCACGTGGCTTTACTTGATTGGCTGTTCATATAGTATTTAGCCTGTGGGTTGGGTCTGCCCGGGCATTTCGGAAGACTGTTTTCAAGGGACCTGAATAAACTGCTGGAGAAGAGCTTTTGTGAGTTGCGTCATCCTTGCTGGTCGAGGGGGACGTGACAAGTGGTGGCCCGTACGGGGACCCAAAAAAGACTCAGAACTCCTGCAGTCAGGGGCAGCGCTGGTAAGTTCCTGGGATAAATTAGGACAATAAAGTTTCACGGAGATAGCGAACATACGGTAAAGTTTCCCGGATAATAGCAAACATACGGTAAAGATTCGCGGAGATAGTGAACATACGGTAAAGTTTCGCGGAGGTTGCGAACAAAAGGTAAAGTTTCGCGGGGAAGCTGCGAACCGAAAGTAAATTTTTAAACATGGGATTGTCTGAGTCACATCCAATTTTTCTGGCTCTTCAGGAGCTACTTTTAGCTAGGAATTTGAAAATTAAGAAGTCTACCCTAGAGAGATTTTTGAATGAATGAGATTCCGTGGCTCCTTGGTTTGCAGTGTCCAGGAATCTTACGGTATCCTACTGGGACAAATTAGGCAGGGACTTGGATTTTGCTTGGGAGCAAGGGACTCTGAAGCATGGAGTAAGACCGATTTGGAAGATGGTGAGGAGTTCTTTAGAAGATCAGAGATGCTGTAACGCAATCAAGGAGGGAGAATCAGCCTTGGAACTGCTGCAAGGGGAAAGATCTGAGCAGGTAGACAGTGAAAAGGAAAGTAACAAAGGTGAAAGACCTGAGCAGGCAGACAGTGAAAAGGGAAGCAAAAAGAACGTTCTTCTCTATCCCGATCTTAGAGATTTTAGAGATTTTAGAGATTTTGAGGACTCAGAGGGCACGGATTCTGAAGGAGAGCTACACGCTCTAATAGAACAGTTGGAGAGGACTGCTATTAGAAAAAGGGAAAAGAAAAGGGTAAAAGAGAAAGACATGTTGGCGGCAGTTGGTGTAAGTGAAGCCGTTGCCGCGGCGCCTTCAGCCACGTTGGCGACGGTCGGTGTAAGTAAAGCCGTTGCCGCGGCACCTTCAACTCCTCCTCCATATCCAGAAGCCATTCAGATAGATCAGCCTGTTCAGTCCCTGAAAGTAGGGAGATCTTTCTGCCCGGGGATGTGGACACAAGTAAGAACAGAATTACAGTTTGCCTATCCGGTATACCAAGACCTACAAGGGAACAGGTACGAGGAACCCCTCGATTTTAAAGTAGTTAAATCCCTTGCATAGTCGGTTCGTACCTATGGTACTACCGCTTCTTTTACAATGGCTCAAGTGGAAGCATTAAGCAGACATTGTATGACTCCGAGTGATTGGAGTGGCCTGGTCCGCGCCTGCTTAAGTCCAGGGCAATACTTAGACTGGAAAGCTTTCTTGATTGAGTATGCCACTGAGCAAGCAGCCATTAATCAGAGAGATGGAAATCCAGCCTGGGATAGAGATATGCTGCTTGGGCAGGGGAGATTTGCCAACCAGCAGATAGGATATCCTATTCAGGTTTATGAGCAAATAAACAAGATAGCTATCAAGGCTTGGAGATCTCTTCCTAATAAAGGGGAGGTGAGTAGGAACTTAACTAAGATTCTACAGGGCCCCATGGAGCCCTTTTCAGACTTTGTGGCATGAATGGTGGAAGCAGCAGGGAAGATTTTTGGTGACCCGGATGCTGCCTTGCCACTAATAAAACAGTTGGTCTATGAGCAATGTACCAAAGAGTGTAGAGCCGCTATCACCCCTTACAAGAACAAAGGCCTAGAAGCCTGGATGAAAGTGTGTAGAGAACTTGGAGGGCCGTTAACTAATGCTGGTCTTGCTGCCGCAGTAGTACAGTTGACCAGAAAAGGTGGAGGAAGTTCAGGAGTTTGTTTTAAGTGTGGCAAGATGGGACACTTTAAAAGACAGTGCCCCAGGGGAAGGAGTACAGAAAGTACAGGAAGTGTACAATGCCCCAGGCGGCCGGGGTTATGCCCAAAATGTAAAAAAGGGAACCATCGGGCTAATGAATGCCATTCAGTGATAGACATCCATGGCCAGCCTTTAACTCAAGGTTATGGTGGCGCTCATCCAAAAAACGGACAGCGGGGCCCACGACCTCAGGGCCCACAAATATATGGGGCAGTAGAGAATCAGGACAAAGAACAGAATCAAGAGAGATGGCCAACCCTCCGCCATCCTAGAGATCGCGGAGAGCCACTGCAGGCTCAGCAGGATTGGACCTCTGCTCCACCACCAGACTCGTATTAACACCCCAAATGGGGGTCCAGTTAATTGAAACAGATTTTAAAGGACCCCTTGAACCTGGTACAGTTGGTTTGCTGTTAGGGAGGTCATCATCAGCCTTGAGAGGACTTATTGTCCATCCCGGAGTTATAGATCCAGATTATACAGAAGTGGTTAAGATCATGGTAGCCTCCCCCCGTGGTATAACAGCTATCTCTCCTGGAGATAGAATTGCTCAGTTGATCATGTTGCCGAGCTTACATGATCGCTATGCGGCAAAGGATCGAGAGAGAGGAAAAGATGGTTTTGGGTCCACAGGCACGGATCTGACTTTTCTCTCCTTGGATTTGGACCAACGCCCTGTCTTGGAGTTAAAAGTTTATGGTAAAAAGATCCTGGGCCTTTTGGATACTGGGGCTGATAGGAGTATCATAGCAAAGAAAGACTGGCCTTCAGGTTGGCCCATACAAGCCTCTTCTCAAACACTTCAAGGCCTGGGTTATGCTAAGACTCCAGATATGAGTGCAAGATTATTAAAGTGGCAGGACCAAGAAAACCACTCAGGGGAAATGCAGCCATATGTACTTGAGCTCCCTATCTCCCTTTGGGGAAGAGACCTTTTAAAGGATATGGGATTTAAATTGAGTAATGACTATTCTGATTCAGCCCAACGTATGATGCAAGATATGGGATATGCTCCAGGCTTTGGAATAGGAAAATATTTGCAGGGGCGGAAGAGTCCCATATCTATGCAGCAAAGACAAAAGAGACAGGGCCTGGGTTTTTCCTAGGGGCCACTGAGGAGGGCATTCCCATAACTTGGAAGACAGAGGACCCAGTATGGGTTCCTCAGTGGCCACTTTCCTCTGTAAAATTGAATGCAGCCAATGAGTTGGTGGATGAACAGATGTCTTTAAAGCATATAAAACCATCTGTATCTCCCTGGAATACACCTATCTTTGTCGTTAAAAAGAAATCTGGAAAATGGAGATTATTGCATGACCTGCGTGCCATAAATCAACAAATGCAGATCATGGGCCCAGTGCAACGCGGCTTGCTGCTTTTATCATCTTTGCCAGCCTCATGGCCCATTATAGTTATAGATATAAGAGATTGTTTTTTCTCCATCCCTTTGTGTGCCAAAGATAGTGAGAGAGTTGCATTTATGGTTCCATCCTGTAACCATGAGGAACCTGATCAGAGGTTTGAATGGGTAGTATTACCTCAGGGCATGGCAAACAGCCCCACTATGTGCCAACTGTATGTGGGGGAAGCCATTGTTCCCTTGAGAAAGAATTTTCCAGATTTGAGATGTGTTCATTATATGGATGATATCTTACTGGCAGCTAAGAGTGAACAAACGTTAGATCGGGCCTATGAAGAATTAGTTCAATTATTATTATTATTGGGTGAAACGTTCTGTAGATATCTGTTAGGTCCATTTGTTTCATGATCTCTGTTAGACTCAATATTTCTCTGTTTGTCTTCATCTGTCCATTGTTGTGTGTGGGGTGTTGAAGTCTCCCACTACTAATGTGTTGTGATCGACATGCGCTTTAAGTTTTAGAAGTGTTTCTTTTACGAAAGTAGGTGCCTTTGTATTTGGGGCATAGATGTTCAGTATTGAGATTTCCTCTTGATGAATATTCCCTTTAATGAGTATATAGTGCCCTTCTTTGTCTTTCTTCATTAACTTCAGTTGGAAGTCTGTTTTGTTTGATATTAGGATGGCTACTCCAGCTTGCTTCCTGGGTCCATTTGCTTGGAAAACCTTTTCCCAGCCCTTTACTCTGAGGCAGTGTCTATCTTTCGTAGTTAGATGTGTCTCTTGTATACAGCATAAGGAAGGCTCTTGCTTGCGGATCCACTCTGTAAATCTATGTCTTTTTATTGGGGAGTTGAGTCCATTGATGTTGATGGATATTAGTGACCTGGGGTTTTTATTTCCCATTAGTTTGGTATAGTTGGTGGTCCTGTGCCTCATTTGGTTTAGTTGCTGAGGGGTTTTCTATTCCCTTTGTTTTCTTGGGTGGAGTTTTCTTCTCTGGGTTGGGATTTTCCTTCTAGGATTTTCTGTAGGGCTGGGTTTGTGGGTAGATATTGTTTAAATTTGATTTTGTCAAGGAATATCTTGTTTTCTCCATCTATGTTGATAGAGAGTTTTGCTGGGTAAAGTAGTCTGGCTGGGCACCTATGATCTCTCAGGACTTGTAGTATATCTGACCAGTCCCTTCTAGCTTTTAAAGTTTCTGAGGAGAAGTCAGGTGTAATTCTGATGGGTCTGCCATTGTATGTGACTTGACCTTTTTCTCTTACAGCTTTTAATATTCTTTCTTTGTTCTGTACATTTGGAGTTTCAATTATTATGTGGCGAGAGGAGTTTCTTTTCTGGTCTAATCTGTTTGGTGTTCTGTAAGCCTCTTGGATTTTTATTGGCATCTCTTTTTTCAGGTTTGGGAAGTTTTCCTCTATGATTTTGTTGAAGATATTTCCTGGACCTTGGAGTCGGGAGTCCTCTCTTTCCTCTATACCTATAATTCTTAGGTTCCATCTTTTCATTGAGTCCTTGATTTCTTGGATGTTGTGGGTGAGAGATTTTTTAGCCTTCTCATTTTCTTTGGATGTTGTACTGATTTCTTCCACTGAATCTTCCATGCCTGAGATCCTGTCTTCCATCTCTTGCATCCTATTGTTGATACTCACATCCGTAGTTCCTGTTCTCTTCCCTTGGTTCTCCACTTCCTCTTTTAACTCTGAGTGTGTTTTCTTTATTGTTTCTATTTCTATTTTCATGTCTTGTATGGTTTTGTTCGTTTTGTACATTTCCTTCTCCAGCTTGCTTGTTTTTGTATGAAAATCTTTCATAGCCTTGTCCTTTTCCTGTTCAAGCTCTGTCACCTTGGCTTGGAGCTCTTTAATGGTGTTGTTCCTTGTTTTGAGTTGTAGAATTGTGGCTTCTTTGAATTCCTTCACAGATTTAAGTTCTTCTTGCAGGGACTCTATCACTTTCCATAATGCAGAATTGTCAACGTTTTCATGTGATTCTTTTGGTGTGAGGTCATCCGAATTGGATGAGCTAGGATAATTCTGCTTTGTTGGCGTCATATTTCCTTGATTTCTATTTTTTTTTTGACCTTTGGCCATTGGGTGTGTTTAGCTGTCTGTTCTTGTCGTTTTCTGTGCTTGGATCCACAGTGGATGCTTTGGTGCAGGGGACGAGTTACTTGGCTATCTGTCATTGCTTACAGGGGGATTTCAGGGTCACTGTGGTTTTAATCGTCTGAGGCACTGTGAGCTGGTGCAGCCTAATCCCAGGTTGTGAGTAATGGACCGGAATTGTTTCACTGCTCCCAATTCAGACTTCTCTATGTTGCATTCTGAGTTATCAGCCTGTAATGGTTCTGATGGTATTGACCTGTTTGCCCAGGCACAGATTCTGTGGGCTTTGTTTGTTGTCACGGAGGCTGACAGGGTCTGGCTCCACACCTAATATGTCTGGATTTTCCAGAATACAGCTATGGTCCCGATTTCTGGTTTCTCACTAGGCTTCTCACCACAGGCCTGGCCTCTGAGTCTGATTCCCTCCCTGTCTGTGTAGCTGCGGCTCTCCCCTCCCTGGCTGCTCGGCCGTGGGTGCACAGTGCCCCGGATCCCCCGGCCGCCTGAGTGGACCTCTCGCCCCAGCAGCTCAGCCGTGCGTGCGAGGATCCCTGGCCCAGCCCATGCCTGACTCTCTCCCCAGTTGTCCTGCCGTGAGTTCGCGGGGATTTGGCCCTGCCAGCCGGGCTCCCTCCCCAGCTGCGCTGCCGTGAGTGGGCGGGATTCGGCTCCTCCCGCCCGCCTTTGTGTTCCCGGTTTCCGTGCTCTGTCTGAACCTCCCACCCTCCGCTTCATGAGCGGCTGCGGACCACCCGCTGAGCCCCCTGTTTGTTCCTTGCTAAAACTTCCACTATCTCGCAAAATTTTTTAAGTGGGTGTAAGTTCTACCTGAGGCGTGGGGAGTCCAATAGGCTAGTAAACTAACGCCAAGTGGCCTCTGATCCTGCCTGCTGTGTGTTGGTATCTATCTTACCAGGCGCCTCTCCAAATGGGAGTTCCCGAATCCCGGGTTTAGTGGCTTCCGTGTCTGCAAAAAATGGAGAGAGAGCCTTACCCTGGGCCTTTTAACAGTCCCTTGGGAGCTGTGAGTGTTCCCGGGGGGGTCTAGCCCCTCCGGTTTTTGCACAGTGCCCAATAACTCTGTGTTTTTTATGGCTCTTTTTTCCCCGCGTTCAAAATGCATCAGTGTAGGTTGCCGCCATCTTCCTTCCCCCCTGCATTAATTATTTTTAAAAATGAGTTAATCATTGCCCTCAAGTCCTAGCAGGTGCCAGTGTAAGACAGTAAAAATTAATGAAACATGGCCTTCTCCTCTGTGGTGAGACCTTGACCTCACTCCTTCTGGAAACCTTCCACAGAACTCAGTCCTTGAAAATAACAAAGCTTGCATAGCTGGCCTGTTTGTTCAGACTCTCCTCGGGTCCCTCATCTACACTCCCCACTTGCGTCACCACCTAACTTAACATACTCTTTTTTCCTTTATCACCACCTGTGGCTGTTGCCTTGCGGGCTAAAAAAAGCTACTCCTTGGTGCCCCCACCTTTTTGTAGCCACTTGTGTATTTAAAGGGCCTGAGAGCCGTTTTACGGGGTTCATTCCTCTACTGGGGAGTCGAACCCTGGTGCGTCAGTTTAATAAACCTCTTGTCTATTACAGCGAATAGGGGGCATTGGTGGTCTTTGGGTGTCAGGATTCAGGGAGCCCTTTGGGGGTCAACATTTGGTGCATTGGCCGGGAAGTGCCTGAACGCCCCCAGACCCCAAGACTCCAGGATTCGGAGGTATACATGCTCGAGCAACTCTGTTTGTCTATCTGTCTGTTCTGAGCAACTCTGTCTATCTGTCTGGTCCGAGCAACTCTGTTTGTCTATCTTTCTGTTCTGTGCGAGTTGCCGTCTGTAGCTGGCATGGCCAGCATCTGTAGTCAGAAGCTCCGACATTGGGGGGAATCTCGTAAGAGGCTCTCGCAGTCTGTAGCTGGCAGGGCCAGCATCTGTAGTCGGTAGCTCCGACATTGGGGAGAATCTTGTAAGAGGCTCTCACCATCTGTAGTTGGTAGCTCCGACATTAGGGAGAATCTCGTAAGAGGCTCTCCCTGTCTGTAGTTGGTAGCTCCGACATTGGGGAGAATCTCGTAAGAGGTTCCTGTCTGTTTTCTGAAAGCGATCTCGCAACTTAAGTCACGTTGTTTATGTTCTGTGTCATTCAGTCTCCTTGTTTGTAATTTGTAACTATTCCCCTTTTTCTGACAATCTGACGATGGGACAGACGCTAACGACTCCTTTGTCTTTGACTCAGAGCCACAAGACTACAGTAAAAAAGTAAATAACAAACTCTTTGTTCTTCAGAATGGCCTACATTTCAGGTTGGGTGGCCACCCAAAGGATCTTTTTCATTAGTCAAAGTTAGACAGGTTAGGTCTAAAATTTTTAATTCAAGACCCCACGGGCACCCAGATCAAGTGCCTTATGTCTTGGTGTGGGAGGCTTTGTCGATCTCCCCCCCCCTCCTCTGTGAGTTTGGCTTTTTGTTCTCTCCATAGATGTATCAGCGCAGCTGCAGCCCTGCCGGCCCTCCGCTCCATCTCGCCCTGCTGCTCAGGGCCCCACAGGCCCCTGTGCAGGCCGCTGAAGCCATGCCCAGTGCCCACCACGGTGGCTGCCACCGCTGTGAACACTACAGTCACTGCTGACCCGGAGCCAGATACCGGAGAGCACCCGCCAGCCACGGACACCGAACCATGCCCCCGAGCCTGGGTGGTGATGTGCGTTCCCGAATAGCACCCGCGCGCCCCATGCCTTCCCTCTTAGCCCCCCCCCCTCGTACTGCAGCTGCTGTTAGTGCTGCCCTGCCGGGAACAGGCTACAAGCTGCCACCACAGACCCAGAGACAGATACCAGAGAGTGCCCGCCAGCCATGGACACCGAGTCTGGCCCCATGCCTGGGCAGCGATGCGCATTCCCGAACAGCGCGCAGCCACTGTCAACCCTGCCATGCCAAGGACAAGCTACAAGCCGTAGCGCTGAGCGCCGTGTGCGCTGCACTCTCCCCAAGCTATTCCCCGGCCCTAAACCCCTAATAGCCTCAGAGAGTCCCAACAACCCTAAACTCCGCTAAAACCCCTGACAGGAGCTGAGGGAGGGAGCCCTGCCACAAAGACCAAAAAGTCAGAGGGCTATCACCCCAAACTCCACTACACTCCTGCTCAGGGAGTATGGACCCCCTGATGACCAGAAAAACCTGCCACTTCACGTCCTCACTATGAGGCCAAAAGATAAACAGACTGGTAAAAAAAAACCTCCTCAGACAATAGATATACAAAAATTAAGTCATTATTCATGGCCCCTGACACGGCGGCAGCCCCGCGACACCCTTCCTGGGCTTCGCTGCTGCCACCACCTCGGTGCCTGCCTTCTCTGCCTGCTTGGAGCGATCGGAGCCACCGCTGTAGCCGCCCTTTACCTACATGGCGCACATCGCTGTGCGGGCCCTGGGCGCCGAGCGCCTCCTGCTGCCACCGCTGCTGCCTCCTGTGGCCCCTGCACCACAGTTCTTCCGCCTGGCTGCTGGAGGAACTGCTCCGGCCCGACTAGCTTGGGACCCCGAACACCACCCACGATGCACCCGATGGAGACTTCCGACTGAGAGAGCGTCGCCGGACCCTGGCGGCTGCCCAGTGCCGGGTGTCCTGTTGACACCAAGCAAGGGCCTGGCCCATAAAATAAAAAAAAAACACTAGACAAAACGGGGTCCCCGGGTTTGGGTCAGGATGGCCGGTCACGGTGACGCCTCAAGAACCAATGCGCCCCGATGACAAGATCCCGAGGCTGAGGCTCACCCACCACCCACACCGGTAAGGGACAACATTCACACAGACACATTGAGATGCCTGACACTGGCCAGGCTGGCCATCGCGCTATTGCTGGCCTCAGGCGGGTACGGCGCCTCCCTGCTCTACCTGCCCTACACCCTACCCAAGGACCAGCCGGCCGCCCTGGGTTTCGCCATGGCCCTGGTAATGATAAACTCACTCTGCTTCCTGGCTGTGGCCGGCACCTATGTCAAACTCTGCTATGGTCTGCCGAGGGGTAACTTTAAGGCCATGTAAGACTGCGTTTTAGAGCTGCCTAAATGTCTCCAACTCAGTCTGCCTCTTATTTGCCCCTGGGTCCTTCTTCCTGCTGGCTCTGGAAAACAAGAGTCCATTCCCCAAATGTGGTGACTGATATGATCTTCACCCCCCAAAATGGACAAAAGAGTAACAACTCTGGTCAGTTGGTCAACTCTGGGTCAGTTGGTCTCTTGTGCTAAAGTAAAATTATCCTTCCCTACTGAAATGGTACTGCCAAGTATGTGGACAGATAGTCAGAGACCACTTCCTAAGTCCCAGGTCTGAGTCCTTCTGTTTGTGACTTCCCAAGACCCTCACTCCAGACATAACATTCCAGCCCACCTGATGTTTACATATATATGTAAAACCTACTGTTTGTCTAGATATACTTTCTCAGGATTTGTTCAGCTGGGGCCTACCAGATGAACAATGTAACTGCCCTGCCTGATGTTTATGTGACTACTGTAACAACTTTAGTCAGAGACCCTAACAAGTTGACTTTGGGACAGGAGTTACTCTTTGGGCCTGGCTAAGGAGCCAAACAGAGGCGGAGCCAGACGTCTGGCTGCTCTCTGCTTGCCACATCAAAAAAACAACAGTCACTCCTGGTACACGGATGAGAGCTTCTTAAAAGATTTTATTTCCCCGCTTCGGGGCCCCTAAAACACTGGGGTCAGACAACAGGCCAGCCTTTACTGCCCAGATAAGTCAAAAAATGGCCAGATATTTGGGGACTGATTAAAAGTTACATTACACATATAGACCCCTGATTTCAGGATTGAAATCACTCACTTGAAGAAGAGGGGAATGTAAGACTGTAAAAATTAATGAATACATGGCCTTCTCCTCTGTGGTGAGACCTTGACCTCACTCCTTCTGGAAACCTTCCACAGAACTCAGTCCTTGAAAATAACAAAGCTTACATAGCTGGCCTGTTTGTTCAGACTCCCCTCGGGTCCCTTGTCTACACTCCCCACTTGCATCACCACCTAACTTAACATACTCTTTGTTCCTTTATCACCACCTGTGGCTGTTGCCTTGTGGGCTAAAAAAAGCTACTCCTTGGTGCCCCCACCTTTTTGTAGCCGCTTGTGTATTTAAAGGGCCTGAGAGCCGTTTTACGGGGTTCATTCCTCTACTGGGGAGTCGAACCCTGATGCGTCAGTTTAATAAACCTCTTGTCTATTACAGCGAATTGGGGGCATTGGTGGTCTTTGGGCATCAGGATTCGGGGAGCCCCTCGGGGGTTCAACACCAGGACTTCTGTAAGCTTACTACCAGACTTGGTAGCCTGTGCCCCAACAAGCCAGTTTCAGCCGCTTCTTCTTGATAAGTCAATTAAAACAACCAAATTCATAGTGAAAAACAAGAAAAGGCAATATGTTCAATGCACCCACATTGGAACAAGAACAAAGAGATCCAGTGACACATGTGATCCAAGTCCATATTTAGAATGAGGTTGAGTTTTAAGTACACACCAGAATTATACACATCTAAGCAGTCTTGGTCGAGGCATTCATCATCAACTCAGCCTTGTATTCTCTTGCAAGGGGGAGTCTGATATGTTTCAAATCTCCTTTTGGGGAGAAAAAATTCCCCTCTGGGTTGTGGAGACTTTAGGCTTTCCTACTCCCAGCACAAGAGTCCAGGGAGAATTCCAATTTCTTGGAGCCCATTGTTGCAATAATCTGATAGCCAAAGTGAGGGATATATAGGTCCCTTTAGTATATTCCCATCCTTCCAGGTGGGTTACACCCTCACTAACAGATTAAGAAGCCCCGCTTGAGGCTGTCGCAGATCTGACTCATGTAAGTAATGGAAGATCAGGTTGGCTTCTCTCAAAGACAATGCCAGGAAACACCTGCCTTTCTCTTGCCCACTAGACCCTTCAGATAAGCTTAGGCTTATCTGTAGGCATGACAGATCTCCTTACAGGATGTGACAGTTTAGTTTGTGCAGAAACCACTTAAGTTAAAGAAACGAAACCAAACCTCATGCAGCTTGAGAGATGTCTTAGCTATTAGTACAAACTTCTTTTGTAGAGAACCAGAATTTGGTCCCAGCTCCCACTTTAGCTTCAAATTCCTGCAAGTCCAGCTCCAGGGGATTTGATGACCTCTTCTGGCCTCTGAAGGTACTGCGCGTGCACATGCACACACACACACACACACACACACACACACACACACACACACACATCCCTCCTGAGTTCCATCCACTAAGATTTTTATGAAGACCTTCAGTGTGGCCTGGGCTTTAGAAGTTTTCCACTAATTGGAAAGTGACTTTCCTCTCAAAAACACTTTTGTAATCATCTAACTACTGAAGAAAATTGTAATTTGGATTTTCATTCTATGTGTTTCAATTCTTTTTACCAAAATCATGACTGTGGGATGCTTGAGTTTCCTCTTAGAACTAATTAGCTGTAAGTATATTATTAAAATGCCCTTTTCCCTTACAAAAAATTCTAACAAACATTCCAAAAAAGAAAAAAAGACTTCTGTTTCTCTGGGCTCTCATTCTGAATGGATTAACTGAACCCCAGCAGCAGGGAGATGGGTAAATGAGAGGCTGGTTGTGTGAGAAATGAGCAGGAATCTGATGGAGCCTGGCTTTCTCTGCTGTTATTTGCCTCCTATGTTTTATTCTATTTCCTACTGAAAAAGGAGTGTCTCTTACTATAATTGTATTGGCAGCAACGAAGATATTCTAAAGGGGCCCTGTGTCCTTCCCTTTGGCTATCAGACTATTAAAACAATGGACCCCAAGAAATTGGAATTTGCCCTGGAGTTTGTCTGTGGGAAGGGAAAAGCTGAAGCCTAGGCCAGCCAGAGGGGAGCTTGCTTCCCAGGAAGAGATTTCACACAGTCCTGACAACATGTCAGACCACCTTAGAGGACAGTCTAGAGCCCAAAGGACAACATTGAGACCACACCCTGAAAACCAGGATTGCTTAGCTATACATACCTCTTGCCTTCCGTTTCACCCCCAATCTCACTTCAGGACCTTGTGAGGATCATTTGACCTTTGTTCCCCCTCCTAATGTGGCTACATCAAAAAATTTCCTTTTCCTGAATTTACTGTTATTTCTTTCATTGGTCAGTTGAGAATAGGTGGCAAAGCATTGGTTGCTTGAGCTTCCAGGGCCCAGGCTGAACCTAGCAACTCATGTAACACCACTGGGTTCTACCGAAGTCCCCACAGAAATGAGAACAGGCAGGAAGAGCAGTGTCCTGAAGAGCAAGATGGACCACGGCTTGGGCCAGCAGGAGAAAGGTACCCAGGGAATCAGGCTAGGCTGCCTGGTGAGGCAGGTGGGCACATTGAGGAGCCTTGGGAATGAAACAGGGGAAATTGGAAATAAACCATATGTAGGGGATGGAGAGACAGCTTGATGATTAAGAACACATACTGCTCTTGCAGAGGATCGGAGCTCAGTGCCTGGCACCATCTCTGGGTGGGTCACAGCTACCTGGAGCTTTCGCTCAGGGAATATGCAATGTTGTCTTCTGCCTCTGAGGCCACTGTACTCAGATGTACAAACACACACACAAAAATACTCATCTACATGTAATTAAAAATAAAAATTTAAAACCATCTTTTAAAACCATGTCAGAAGTTACCATTAGGCTCTTTTCCTTTGGGCCAGTATGTTGCCTTACAGTAAACTGTAAACAGGGCACCTCTGAGGAGAGAGTAATCACTAAGCACCCGTTTGTTCCCCTGGCCACAGTAGCAGAACACCTTAGACTGGGTAATTCAGAAAGAAAGAGAGCAGTCATCTCCCCAGCATCCACGAGTGTGGATTCAGCACCAGATCTAGTAGGTAGGGGTATGGAACGTTCTAGAGTGGACACAGATTGAAATTGAAAACCCATGCAGACCAATTTTAATAAGGAAATAGTTTGAAGTTCTCCTCAGAAGTTGCTAAGAGACAGAAGGTGTGGGTTTGACAAAGTAGGGATAGAAAACTGTTCACCAAACCAGGTCCATGCAATGAATGGAAGTAAGCATGCGTTGACTTGGACACCTGGCTGGCTGCTCATGGAAAGAATGCACCTGGACACCCTGCTCTTCAAAGGCAGCTTGGGGAGTGGAAAACTAGGCAGCTGAGACTGAGTCCAAACAGGGTAGAGAGAAGCTCCCAGAAGACACACTCAGAGGAAGATGGATGTGTTGGCACATGCTTATAATTCCAGGACCCAAGAAGCTGAGGCAAGAGGATCATTAGGCGTTCAAGGCCTGTTGGAGCTACAAAATGGGTCTGTCACCAGGGGGACTATATAGCAAGTCCCTGTCCTAGGGTGGGGGTGAGAAATAGCTCAGTCTATAAAGTGCTTGCCTTGCAAGCCTAGGGATCTAATCATTATCATTTAAATCATGTTTGGTACTGGGTTAATTCTTGCTTATGTCTTACCCACATGCAAGCACACCTGTACTCGGATACTTTCCAGTAAGAGAGCTACGAGTGAGACAGAGTCATGACTTGTGGTTCCCACTGAGTCATCATCAGGTAAAGAGCCTTTGTGCAGTCTCAGCTGACAGTTGCGCTGATGATGTTCCAGCAGGGTTGGACCAGGTTCCCATGTCCCTGCTACAGTTGCCCTGTGGGTCTTAGTGTGGCAAGAACGCAGTAGAATGTGAAGAGCTGGTGCACAGAAGCAGAGCTGATGAAGTGAGCAGGCTCCAATGTTCCATCCTGAATTCATGAATTCCAGCTGACACTCTTTGCTCTGAGACTTTCTCTCTGCACCCACCCCGTCACCCCTGTCAGACACAGCATGTTGCTTCTCTTGCTACAGACACCTGTCAGAAGCATGTTTCCAGCTCTCTAATCCATGACTTTTCTGAGATGATGGATGATAATATTCCCACGAATCTCACAAGTCAGACTTGAACATAGACTGCCCTTTCCCATCTACCAGGGTTGCTGCAGTTAAAATGGATGATTGTGAGTTTGTAGAGAGTGGAGGCAAGAGGCGGTATTTTAAAATCAGAATTGCGTTGGATCTTATTAGGTGTTGAAGTTGAAAGCAAGGCTTATTCTTGGCTTACTCTCTCATTCTTAGCTGACATCATTAGGTAGGTGCTCTTAAGAGAGGATTATAGTTAAATGACTTTTTATCTTCAGTAGCTCCATGACCTTGAGAAAATTCTTTAACCTCTTTGCACCTCATTGATGTCATAGCTAATGAGGATAAGAATAGCATCTACCTTACAATCATCATGAAGCTCTGGGTCTTTTATGCTTCTCTGTCTATATCTGGGCCTATTTACAGCATGAATGAGTTCTGTCTCTTTTACTTTTAAAAACTGGTGTGTGTGTGTGTGTGTACACTGTGTTTATGAGTGTGTATCTTTGTACAGCATGTGTGTATGAGAGTATGCTATGTGTGTGAAAGTGAGTGTGTGAGTGTGTGCTGTGTGAGTACATGAGTATGTGTGTGAAAGTGAGTGTGTGAGTATGTGTTGTCTGTGTGAATGTGTGTGTGAAAGTGAGTGTGTGTATGTTGTGTACGTGAAAGTGAGTGTGTGCTGTGTGTGAAAGTGAGTGAGTATGTGTGTGTGTGTGTGTGTGTGTGTGTGTGTGTGTGTGTGTGTGTATGCTGTGCGTGTGCAGTGCCTGTGGAGGTCTGAAAATGGTGTCAGATCTCCTGGAGCTGGAGTTGCCAGTGGTTGTAAGCTATCCATGTGTGTGGGGAACTGAACTCAGTTCTTCTGCAGGAACAGCACATGCTCTTAACTACTAAGCCATCTCTCTAAGCCCTAGAAAGCTCCTAGCAGATACTGTCACTATTGCTACTACTGTGATTAGTTTCTGAGATCATATGTGGCAATATGGCATAAGAGAAGTAGGCATACGTTTTAGAAAAAGTTAATTGTCCTATCATTGTTTGTCTCTTACTATATGGCCTTGGGTAAGAGAAAGGACTTCACTCAGCCTGAGTGACCATAAGGCCTAAGGGACCAATCCTGGTCTATAATATTCCATAGAAAAAGGGATAAGACAATCTGAATATGATGGTGCTATGAAATATCTGGCACCTGTATGCTATCTTCCTCTTCCATTTCAGAGGGCCAGTATGGTGGGTAATATTGTCAACTTGACAGAATCTAGAATCACCTAGGAGACAAACCTCTGGGCTGAATGTGACAGTTTGAATGATAATGCCCCCCAGAGGCCTGTGTGTTTGAGTACTTGGTCCCCAGTTGATGGAACTATTTGGGAAGGATTAGGTGTGGCCTTGCTGAAGTTTCAAAAGACTCCTGTGATTTCTAGCTCTCTCTCTCTCTCTCTGCCTTGTGGATATTGTGGTTGTGGATCAAGATGTGGTCCAAGATGTGGTCCACTACCATGGACTCTAACCCTCCAAAACTCCAAGCTAAATTAAACTTTTTTTTTATATGAGTGTCCTTGGTCATGGTGTTTTATCACAGTAATAATAAAGTAACTAAGACACCGTTTGTGAGGAAGTTTCCAGATTGGGTTAATTGGGTTAATTAGGATGGGGAAGACCCACCTCAATGTGAGATGCACTATTCCATGATCTGGCATTTTGGACTTCATGGGAGGAAAAAGGAAGCTGAGCATCAACATTCCTATCTGTCTACATCTTGAGGATTGGCGTGGATGCAACCTGACCAGATGCTTCAAGCTCCTCTTGCCACACCTTTGCCATCATGAAGGACTGTGTATATAGACTTTGAGCCAAATGAAGTCTCTTTAAGTTGCTTCTTGTCAGGTACTTGTTGCAGCAGTGAGACAAGTTCACCAACTCAGTCAGTCTTGTCTATTTGTGTTGACAAGTCACGCACTTGTTTTTCCTCATTGTGGGGAAATAAGATTCTTAGGTTTTTTCCACCTAAAACTTCAGCAAAAACCCTGATGCATCAGTAGCATCAAGTGATACATGAGGGGTAATTAATCTAAGTTTGCAAGACCTGCTAAGCCTGGCCAATCCATTTAGTAAGCATCTTTTATTCAGGTGGACCTGCGAGCAACGTCCTGTCTCCTTTTTACAACGTCCTTCAGTCATGGTGGCCTCTGGGCCGAAGCTGCTTTCAGCCTCCCACAGACTGACCTAGCAAGCAGCTGGGCCCTGTGTCAGATTCTGTGCTGGTGGAGACTGAATGGGGAGATGTAGGGCGGGGAGAGACATTCTCCATCAGGTCACGTACTGGAATCAGTGAGCAAGCTCTGAAAAATCTCCAGGCCTGGTCAACACTTCAGAACCATGAAATTTGACTTTGTGTGGTTTCACTATGCAGTTAGCAGTGAGAAGAACAATCTTAGGCACCAGATTTTCACACAGCAGGGAAATGCCATTCAAACCAACGCTCTTTGACTGAACTCTATAATTGTATCTATTGGAGTCCAGATAGCAATGCTCACTTTGTGAGTTGCTAACCTATTTTTAGGATTCTAATAAATATTACTGGAGTTTTATTTTGCATAAAATAAAACACTCTCATTTATTTTCTAAAATGTAAATCAATGGGCACTTTTAGGAGGTACTTTCTTTTCCTTCTATTGAAAATATATTTTTTTCTCATGTAACATATCCTCATCATGGTTCCCTTCCCTCTACTCCTCTCAGCTCCTCCCTACCTCCCCTCACATCAGGATCCTCATTATTTCTGTCTCTCATTAGAAAAAAAGCAGGCTCTAAGAGATTATAATATATATAATATAATGATATTTAAAACAAAACTAACACATCAGAATTCGACAAAACACACAAACATAATGAAGAGAGCCAAAGAGAAGGCACAAGAAATAGAGCCCCACTTGTTCACACACTCAGGAATCCCATAAAAAACACTAACTAAACTGGAAGTCATAATATATACACAAAGGATTTGTATAGTGAAAAGGTAGAAGAAAAAAATATAAATAAAATAATATCTGGGCAGCAAGTGCTCTAACCACTGAGAAATCTCCCTATCCCTAATGTCAGGGCAGCAAGTGCTGTAACCACTGGGAAATCTCCCTATCCCTAATGTCAGGGCAGCAAGTGCTGTAACCACTGGGAAATCTCCCTATCCCTAATGTCGGTTTAAGTTTTAATTCTTTCCCAACACTTTCACTTAACAGCTTTCTGATAGTGCAGAGAAGGCTCAGAAGAGAACTTTTTTTTTCTGTGATTTCTCAAGGTGAGTTCAAGCCACATACAAGTGCAAGCTGCTCTCTCTGATATAAAGTGAACCATTTAGCTACTTTATCAACCTCCCTCAACCATCAGTGACATTGGCTAAGTCAATGTCTCAGATACTGCCTGCCCAGGGCTGTGTCATTGAATCCAGGCCAGTGTTTATTTCATTATAGCCAAGCTCAGATATTCAGTAAAAGCCTTAAATGATTGGCTTTATGATTGCTGTTTGGTTTCCTGTATTTAAATTTTATATAAAATAGTATCACAACTTTACTTTGACAACTGAGTCATAAACCCATTAAACAGCCCCAAAATACCAATTACTTCCTAGAAGTAGCCTTGAAGAACAGGCTTATGATATCCACACATGTGTGGACATAGTGGAAAACATATCATAATTATATATATATATATATATATATATATATATGCAAATACATTATAGTAAGCACCCCCTACTCACAGGTTCTACGTGTAGATTAAGCCAACATCTGGGCAAATTGCTCAGAAAAAAAGAATCCTTCTGTACTGAACTTGTGGAGATTTTCCTGTTATTATTTTCTAAATAACATAAGATCGTAACTGTTGACTTGGCATTGACCTTATATTGGGAATTATAAGTAATCTAGAGATAAAACTCACAGGATGGTGTGCACAGTTTACATGTAAATGTCTTGTCATTGATAGTAAAAGTCTAGGTTACATCCAGATTTTGTTATCTGTAAGGGTTCCTGGAACAAATCAAGGTCTGACACACACAGGAACACATATCTGTGTTAATTTATATGTAGATGATCACTAGAATGTAGACTTCCTATATACATACAATCTCCTTTTAGGGGTTGGAGACATGGTGTGCTGGTTAGTTTTGTTTTGGTTTGGTTTGGTTTTTTCAACTTGACAGAAACTAAAGTCATTGGGAAAAGGGAACCTTAATTAAGAAAATGCATCTAGCAGATTGGCACATAGGCAAGTCTGTGGGACATTTTCTCGATTAATGGTTGATATGGAAGGTCTCAGCCCACTGTAGGCGGTGCCACCCCTATGCAAGTGGGCCTGGGAGCCTGAAAAGCAAGCCAGCTCGCAGCATTCTTCCATGGCCTCCGCCTCAGTTCCTGCTCTGACATCCTGGAGTGTGATCTGAGAGCTGTAAGCTGAAATAAACCCCTTCCTCTCTACACGTTGCTTTGATTGTGGTGTTTATCACAGCAACAGAAAGCAACCTAAGACAGATGCCTCAGTGGGTAAGAGCACATACTGCTGCTGAAGAGGACCTGAACTTGGTCCCCAGCACTTATATCGTTTGAATCTCAACAGCTCCAGGAGTATCCAACACCCTCTTTTAGCTTCTTTGAACACTGCACTCAAATATACATACCACACCAACTTACGTGCACACACATACTTAAGAATAAAAGGTCTAGCCGGGCGGTGGTGGCGCACGCCTTTAATCCCAGCACTTGGGAGGCAGAGGCAGGCGGATCTCTGTGAGTTCGAGGCCAGCCTGGTCTACAAAGTGAGTCCAGGACAGCCAAGGATACACAGAGAAACCCTGTCTCGAAAAACCAAAAAAAAAGAATAAAAGGTCTTGTAAAATCTCCTTTTATGCATTATTTGCTTTCACTTGCTGCATGCTAATTTTTTGAATGGATGTGCCATAATTAACTTAATTGTCCCCCTAAAATTATATTTTTATGTTGTTTCTACCTTTTTCCTTAGGTTAAAAATACTCCAAAGAAGATATGTAACTAAATACATTTTTTTGTATTACTTTCTTTGTCTTAACTATTGTCTATTGATTTAAGAAAAAAAGCACACCATGACTTCGAATTTTCTTCCCCACTGTCTCCAGTGAATAGATTGGGGTCACTGGTATAAATATTCATTTCTGGAAGCTCTCTGATATGTAAGAACTCTGGGGGAACCGCTGGCCTTCAGTAATGTTACATTTAATGTTACAAATACCTTTAGCTCTCAGCTTTCTGAGAAATCCCTCTGCCATCAAGAACTCATCACTGTCAAAGTAATATTCCAGGTCACGCGTCTCAGTGCTGCCCAGAGGGGCTGCAGTTCAGGCCGTGGTACAAGAGAAAGGAGACCTGGGTAGCAGGAAAGTTCTACACGTGGGGAAAGTTGGCAATGCTATTCAGTTGCAAATGAATTCTACTCCATAAAATTTCCAGAACTTGCTCATTTTGTTTTTAGTGAATGAACTTATTCTAGTGCATGTTCCTTACCAATTACATGACCAGCATTTGCTTTTCAAAATTAAACAAGCCCGAGGCTAAAAGTAATGCTCCGATTACTCATGTTCCCGGCTTTGGTTGGCCACGGACAGATATAGGCAGTGGTAACTAAAGCGTTTTCCAAAATCTTGCAGAGAATTTTCACTAGGCTTCAGTAGACAGAAGCAATCCTGGAAGTGCAAGTGCTGTGCCTTACGTGCATCTAGTGTGAAGAGATGCTCTGACACAGACAAAGGCAACACAGCATTTTCCTCTATCTGGACATTGTAGTTTGCTCTTGCGCCCACCTCTCTCTGCCTTATTCTTCACTGGTGTAGTCAGTATCATGAAGATGGGAGGATATGGAGTCAGGAAAGTAAGAGGCACATTTGGGGGTGTGTAAATATTTACACATTGCAGGATATAGGGAGATGAAATGTGTTTCCCAGGCCCAAAGGAGATCCACTGAAGACAGTGTAGGAAAACCCTACAAGTGGAACCCTATAGGAGACCCTGTGTTGGGTCTTTTCTGAGCCCAGCTGAGTCCTGGATTCATCCCAAAGAGGTACACTAGTAGAAAAGACCCAAAGAGGCTCAGCAAAGACTTCAGACCAGCAGGCAACACTAATCCCTGCCAGACTTCCTGATAATAAACCCAGTGACAGAAAAGTTAGAATTGCCAAAGACCTTAGAGTATGCCCATGACTAACTCAATGACAAAGGGGAGAATACCCTTTGAATGAATGGAAAGGCTTTTTAAAAAGCCCAAAACAAAATAGCCACAAGAAAAATCTAAATATGAATTTAATTAATAAAAAGTACCAGGTTTTTGGAGGGGGTCACAGGACTGGGGATTGAACTTAGAGGTTCACACTCATCAAGCAACTGCTTAGTTGCTTTGCTATGGATCTCCATTCTTTCTCTGTTTGAACTTTTTATCTCCAGGCAGGCCTTGATTAATTGTTCAGACTGGCCTAGAGCCTGTGTTTGTGGGTCACATGGATCTAGAAGCCTCAGCCTCCTGAGTGTCTGGGGTTGCAGACTTCTGCAGTCAAATGCAGAGAAAAGTTTAAATACATTATTCATTCACCAACAGCATAAATAAGAGTTAAGTTGGTGAATTGTATTAAGAAGAGTCAAAGGTAACCAACAGAAATACAAGATTCTAAAAATTGAATAGAGTCTCATGGATTGTCAGGGTAGCATCAACGCTCTATCATCCCTGTTATTGTAAAGTATTTGGAAACTACTTGAATTTGAAGAGAGGAAAAATTTCCATGATCAAGAAAGTCAGTTTGCCCCTAGTTGGAAAAACTCAAAGAAAACTACCTACAGCTATCCATGTGACTGTGGTTGAATGGGGTAAGACAGAACCACCACTCTTCACAGTTGGCATGTTACTCTATATAGAAAAGCAAAGAAATCTTTAGCAGAAAGTGCCAAGCTGCCAGGTGAGCAAACATACGAGGTGCAAGGTCAGACATGAGACTTAAATTGATCTCCCTATTCTGTTAAAGAGCAACAGGAAACTAGATTACAGGGACATGGTGAGTGTTTCTCAAAGTACAAGCCTGATACTGAAATCTGCAGAACACCAAAAAAGAAGCCACTGAATAACCATGTGGAAATATACATACCTGGTCTCTCTTCCTGTGTATGTTATTGATTATCTGTCTGGTAAAATATTCTTGTCACAGGCTGTTGGGGTTTTTTAAAAGTTCAATATATATCCTAGGAATTGGTGCTTTTAGATAAGTTGACTTCAAAGTGCGTATGAAAGAGCAAGTGATGGGGGTGTGGCAGATGGCTCACTTGTTAATATGTCTGCTGTGCAAGCATTGGGACATGAGTTTGTAAAAGGGGGGGACAGAGGTGCACCTGCACTTGGCTGGGGGAGTGGGGAGGATACGAGGATCCCAGGACCTCATTGGCCTCTGAGCCTTACTGAATTGGCAAGCTCCAGGTTCAATGAGAGACTCTGACTCAAATAATAAGGTTGGAGAATGATCAAGGAAGACAACTACCATTGGCCTTTGTACACATGCGCACACTGACTCTAATGTTTTCCTGTTTCCCTCTTCTATCATGGTCCCTATTCCTCCCAGAAGAACCAAACCAAACCAAACCCAAAACAAAAGCACCACACTGTAGGAGACGGGACAGGGGCTGGCATCCAAGGTGGCTATGATAATTCCAGTGTACAGTTCATTTCCCACAGTTCTATCTGTTCCCACTTAGTTTTTTCACTAAGTGGATTACCTCATTGAAGTTTAAAAGCAGCCTGGACTTTTCTGATTGCCAAGTCCATCGAAGAAAACAGTGTGTCCAAATAAGTCACAGGGGAGAGATTCAACAGAAAGTTGTCAAGACGACAAGGAACAAAATCAAATCATTTCTTGTCTCATAGTCTTCATCTCCTTAAATCTGTAATCATAGGTGTTGGGCATGAGCGCCACTGCCATTTAAACTGGACCTGCACTACCTGTTACAGTTCCTGCTTTCCTTCTGAGCATATTGTACGCATTTCTAGATACACTGTCAGTGATACCTACCTGGCCCTGTATGCACAGCACAACTACTCTCCTCTTGCTCTTAAAAAAAGATTTAGTGTGTGTGTGTGTGTGTGTGTGTGTGTGTGTGTGTGTGTGTGTGTGTTCAGGTGCACACAGAGATCAGAAGAGGGCAACAGATCCTCTGAAGCTAGAATTAAAGATGTGAGCCTTAAACATGGGTTGTGGGAACTAAACTCAGGTCCTCCAGAAAAGCTCTTAACTGCAGAGCCCTCTCTCCAGCTTCCCCTCTTATACTTTAGTGCCTCAAATGGCAATTGTCCTGTTTGGTTTATTCATTCAGTAAATATTTGCTGAGAGTTTACAATGCCATGCATCCTTTAGGGATTGAAAGGCGAGTAGAATGAATAGGGAAGTAATGATTTAGTAAAAGAAATGGACAATGAAATCTTCAAATGCTTTGTGTGATTGGGCTCAGCCTAGACCAATCTCTCTCCTCCACCCTCAAGTGACTGAAGAGGACCAAGGAATGGCTGCTTACTGTTTGCTATGGAGATTTTTTTTGACTGTTAAATGGCAATAGTTGATCAATATGTCATCTCAGACACTTTAAGAGAATTGATCTTCACAGAGAGTAATGTAGAAAGCTGGAGAAGGACTCAGTCAATAATGTGCTTGCCACACCAGCTTGAGGACTAGTCTCTAGCATGAGTTCAGTCTCTAGAAGGCATGGGCCATAGGCTCTGGGAATTCCAGCAGGGTTGAGAAAGGAGCAGATCCTTAGAGCCTGCTGGCCAGTTAGTCTTGTCAAATTACAGAGCCCCAGGTCTCAGCAAGAGGTGCAGTCTCAATAAAACAAAGTGACTGGTTCCAACTGTTGAATATTTAATAACTCTATAGACTTTTAGTATGACCTGGTCAGCCACCCCCCCCCCAATAATCAAGATAGAATCCTATTGATTTATTTAAACAGCTTTAGCACAATTACCCCTAAACTATTTTTCTATGCTAGTCTGTATATTTCCCAGTTACATTCCTCAAGTTACTTGCCAATACATGTACTGTCTCTGGATCTGGTCCATCAGGCCATATTCTCCTGCTCCATCTTCTTTCTTCTCCCTCACTCCTGCTTCTCCTAGCCTCGTGGTCCCTACCTGCAATCCCGAGCCCAGGAACCGAAGCCCTGCCTACCTATATTCTACCCAGTAACCGGCTGTCAGCAACTTTTATTTAACCACTCAGAGATCATTGGCAGGCAAAGTTTACACAACATCACTTGGTGTACATGAGACTGTGCTCTCGTCTGGACTGCAACCATATCTTTGGGGCCAGTATTTAGCATTTGAGTATATAGCAGCACCAGACCCACCCCCAACAGAATCTTGTGGAATGGTATCCATGGTTAACTGCTGTTCTACACACACACACACACACACACACACACACACAAATGCATGGGAGTGATGTTAAAAAAAATTAATCACCTGGCTCACTTGTTCTTCTCCTTCAATGTTTCTACAGAGCTAAAAGGGGAATAAGACCATTAATGTAGCCCGTGTAGACGAGTCACCTGTTGCAGAGAGCAGGGGAGTGAAGGGACAGGTGGATCTGGAGAGGAAATGGAGGCTTCTAGCTAGAGACCCAAAGGATATGTAAAAATGGCTTCTCCTTGTACACATCCAAAGGTTACATTATTTTTTCCTTCTGTTTGGCTTCCTGGGAATTAGAGTTCCTAGTATTCTCCAGTTAAGGAACAAAGAGAGCAAGCTATAGGGATTAAAAGACTATGTGCCTATGGGGTGTGTGTGGGCAAGAAGCAAAGAGCAGAGAAACAGGAGGGAGACTTGTCAACAGCAAGGCTGGGAAGGACAGCAGCATCTGTGCTAATGCCTCCTGATCAGGTGCTAAGTTTTCTCTAGAGCTTTTGAAGGCTTTCAAGCAAGGGGGTTGGGCAGCATATTTTTATCAGTATAACACAGACAGCTTTGACTATTGGGCCAACAATAGACATAAGGAGAGATGTGGGGAGATGACACAGGAAGACTGGTTCAGGAGCCATTGCATTTCACATTTGCAAATATGGTGTCTTTTCTGTTGAGCCTGGAAGCATCACAGGCTAACTCAGGCATCCCATTTTCATGCTGTGAGCATAAGGGAGGGAACAGAAAAGCCAGGGTAGATAAAACAGGAATTGTTTCAAAAGGTAAGAAGAAAATGAGACCAGCCTCAGGGACCTGAGCAGCGGAAACAGACTTTCCTGGCTAAAGGAACTACGTCAGCAGAGTTCAGAAAAGTCACCAGATGATTAAGAGATGCTCTGCTTTGGAGACTGCACCTGCCCGCAGGGCCCTGAGGATGATGACTCAGGGTCTTTGAAGTCCCTCCACTCAGCTTCCTTCCCAGGCCTGTCTGATGGAAGCTTTCTACTTGCACTTTCTGTCACACTTCCCAGGAATGAACAGAGGAAGTTTCCAGGAGCATCCAGTTTAAAAAAATTCAAGACACATGCTTCATTTTGCCTCTTTCCCCAGATGCTCCTGACTTGATTCAATGGTCATGGGAGAGAACTGTAGGTCCCATGGGGTGCTCAGCTTCTGGCCTGTCACTTCTAAGCCTTCTGGTAATTGTCCGCCAATAGGAAGGGAGGGCAGAAGCTGGGGAAACTGAGTGAGCCAGAACTCTACAACTCTTTCTCTGCCTGTCCTGTTGTTCCTTTTCTTCTGTCTAAATCCCCCCAAAGGAGTAACTTATTTTTCTCCAATTTCCTGAATATAGTAATAATTTCTGTTAGCCCCAAGAGATGAGCAATTTGATGAAATCTCTGTCAATAAAAAATAGGATATTCATTAAGTAGAAATTATACCTAACGATGGCAGTGAGCACAGCTTAAGGCTCACTGGAGATGAGAGAAATTACGCTCTGTTTTTACTTTGTAAGGGCTCCCTCTTTTTACTAGTGTACCTTAATTACACATAATACTGGGTCTCCTTATGATATTTTTCTTACACAAAGATAATATATCTTGATCATATTTAACCCCATCACCTTTTCTTGTCTGCTCGCCCCCTCCTGGCTTTCAGTGAGTTTAATTAGGGTTGCTCACGGGGGTATCGGTGAGGGCTTAACTTAAGGAACACCTAGCGGTGCAACCTGAAAAAAAATGTCTCTCCGTACTCCAGTGACAAGGAGCTTCTTACAGATCTTCTGAGAAAGGTATAGCTTCAGGAGCCCCTCCACATTTACAAATATTTGTGGGGAATTCACACCATAGACTGTACTCAGGTTCTGCACCCTGCAACAGAGGGTGAGAAGGGGTAGTCTGAAGCCAAAGGTTCCAAGACTTGGAGTCATGTGACTCCCACCCCTGCTGTGGACTGTGGGATCTTGGGAAGGCAGCCACACTTCCCCATCCACACAATGAAAATGCTCACAGAATCCGACTTCACAATGTTGTTACTTTTGTCAGTGAATTTATATCCCACACTCAAGACAACTGCAGGCAGATTCTCAGCATTTGCTGTTATTAGTCTAAAACAAGGTCAGAACACAAATAATTAATCTTGTTTTTTACAAATTGTAAGATTAGTGAGGTTCCTTTCAGGAAGAACAATAAAATGAGAATGAGGTTGTTATTTTAGATTATGTATTCAAAAGAAAAAGCATGGCAAAGGAGAAGATACAAATTAGAATGTAAATACCATAATTATCCCATTTAACAGCCAAAAGGCTCAATGTAACATAGTGATGATGTACAATAAGATAGACAGAATACCTATGTCTTCAAAAATGATGAGGCTTTGTCTTCACTGTCACTTTCTGCAAAGCCCTGGGGAGCCACAGAATGAGCCTCCTGTCGGCCACTCTGCCTCCTTCCTTCACTGGGAGAGAGGCTGTCTTTCAGAGTGATTTAGGTATTTGGAGAACAGCTGAGAGGTAGCAAGGGTGATGGTAATCTCTCAGAACAACGTTCACATCTGCTTGTGATGCGTCTCCTGGGGCCAGTGCAGACACCTGCTACATACCTGTCACATAGAGAGTCAGTGAGCAATGGATAGGGAATGACTGACAAGCAGAGTGTTATGGAAGCATGGGTATGTGAAGGCAGAGCACATGCATGCACACACACACACACACATACATACACCATACATATCATACACAGACATACAAACCCCACATCACATATACCTACATCCCACACCACACACACACACTATACCACAAACACTAGACATAGTATGCATACACACACACACACACAAATGTATACATACATCTCCCCACACTAAGCATACTATACAACACACACACACACACAAACCCTGGACAACATATAACAGATACCCCCCTCACACACAATGACTCCTACATATCACACACCACACAGATGCACACTACATACGTATTACACCATATATATACCACACACACAATAAACCACATACATACATCTATCTACACATACTCACATGCACCATACCGGATACATACACTACACAGACAACACACACACACACACACACACACACACACACACACACACACACTCATACACATATATGCAAACACAAAAACCTACACATACACATACAGACACACACACATCAGTTAATGATTGGGCACATATTATGTATTATTGCTTTTCAATTTTGTCTGGATTTATCCCTAACTATAGCCAGGTAGGTGTTATCTCATTACAGATCCAGATGAGAAAACCGGGATTTATACCAGTTAAGTAGTCACTTGCACATTCATAATAATTCCAGCAGAAGTTCAAGCTATGCTCAATAATGTTTGCACACTTTAACACACTTTAACTTTTCAAGTTTGTGAGCTTTACATATTAGCCTGTGGAAATAATTAACTAAATTGTTTACCAGTATTTAGATTATTGTTAATTGGCTGGCAACTGTTAATCTTTAACAAGCCATTATAAATGAGCACACAGACACCACATACATTTTAACAAGACTTGGCCTGGATTGAGCAATCTTAGCCCATCTAAGCTATCTCTTGATTCTATTTCCCAAATACAACCCCATATATACATATGTCCCCTTGGACTGTTATTCTCCACACTAGGCTGATGTTCCAGGCCATGTGGAGTGACATTCTTTTCCCTATCCCATGGTGTATGTCCTCCTTCCTGCTCTTTGCTGCTTGTCTTCGAGGCTTCTTCTACCCATCTACTGGAGGCTTCTTCTTCTGGCTACTCTAGGCTTCTGACGCCCACACACCTTAGTCCTGTCTACCTCTGTCTTTACCCAGTCTCTGGCCTCAGCATTGATTCAATCAATCAGAGATAATGTAAGTGACAGACAGCAAGCAGGACCAATCAATTAACATTTAGAATGCATAATATCACCCCATCACTAGCCACTATTTTTGTCCCTGTGACCAAATAGTGAACAAGAAGCCGCTTAAGAGTGAAAGGGTTTGTTCTGGTTTATAGTTCATATATACATCAGTCCATCTTGACATAGAAAGCCCAGCAGATGATGGGAAATCATGACAGCTGATGGAAGTCATGACAGCATGGGCAGGGTCCTGTTGGTCTCATCTCATCTGAACACAGGAAGCAGTGAACTCGAGGTGGGGCCTTGCCATCTAATCTTAAGGCCTACCTCCAGTGTTCCAGTGACCCACTTCCTCCAATGAGGAGCCACCTCCTGAAAGTTTTACAACCTATCCAAACAACCTGACCAGCTGGGGACCAAGTGTTCCCACATCAGCTGTCATGACTCCCATCAGCTGTCATGACTCCCCATCAGCT
>CAJQZJ010003646.1:8430164-8461422 GCA_907164525.1 Lophiomys imhausi | reverse complement strand
TGTGTGTGTGTGTGTGTGTGTGTGTGTGTGTGTGTGTGTGTGTGTGTGTACATTATTGCAGGTGCATACAGAGGCATCAGCTCCTTTGAGCTGAAGTTATAGGTGGTTGTGAGCTCCCCAATATGCAAGCTGGAAATCAAAATTCCAGTCCTCTGGAAGAGCAGCAAGTGCTCTTAACTTCAGCCTGATTTCATGAGTTTTTACCACTTAGTATGTATCCCCCAAGGGCAAAGACTCTTATAAAATCACAGCATGATGTCTTAGTTAAGGTTGCTATTGCTGTGATGAAACACCATGACCAAAGCATTTTGGCGAGGAAAGAAGTTTATTTGGCTTGTCCTTCACTGAAGGAAGTCAGGACAGGAACTCAAACAGGGCAGGAACCTGGAGATGTGAGCTGATGCAGAGGCCATGGAGGGGTGCTGCTTACTGACTTGTTCTCTGTAGCTTGCTTAGTGTGTTTTCTTATAGGGCCACCAGCCCAGGTATGTCTCCACCCACAATGGGTCCTCTCACATCAATCACTAATTAAGAAAATGCCCTATAGGCTTGCCTATAGTCCCTTATATAATAAAGGCATTTTCTCAATTGACATCCCCTCCTCTCCAATGACTCCAGCTTGTGTCAAGGTTACATAAAAGTAGCCACCACAACAACTAAATTCAAAGTATTTAAAATTGGTACAATATAAAAGTTCTTTCTCAAAATTTGCCAGCTGTTTCAAGCATTGTATTTTATGATAACATCTTTCCAAGTTGAAGTTTGCCAGGGACAGAACAATGAAACTGGCAAGTTTGGTTTATCTCCTTTAGTCATAAAGTGTACCTTATTTATCATTTTGACTTGCATGAATTAACACTTCTACAGAGAACAGGACTATCATTTGGTAGAATGACACTCAATTGGTATTTTTTGTGATTATTTTCTCACAAATTAAATTAATTAATCCTTTAAATTAATAATTAATCAATTTGATTAATGAATCAATTTAGATATACACGTGTGCCCAGTAAGTATACAGAGCATAGCTTCTCCAAGGTGGAGGTCTTGAGGCTGAAATCACAGATCCTAACCCTGTATTGGAAGTTGCCTAACTGAGAATTTTTCTTAAAAGGGCTCTATCACTGGGCCTCACATTCTCTGAGGTTGTTTTCCTCCCTGGCTCTTACTGACTCTGTTTTGCACGTACAAGATTTGTAGTCTCAGCCATGTTCGCTGTATTTTCTCTTGAACTCTAAATATCATCTTCAGTGTTGTTGAGCTTACACAGAGTTTGGGGACGCTGGAGTGTGTCTGTTTGCTCAAATTACCTAGAGAAATGCATGTCTTGTCAAGGTCAGTCTGTGTTCTGGTTTTCTTGGGAGATACATTGGCTGTTAAGGTACTTGCCTACCTTTTCCCAGGGCCATTGCAGGGATCTGAGTTTTCTCACTAGTCCCAACCACTGAGCCACATTTGATTCTTCCCGCGTTGGCTCCAGCTCTCTCCCCTTTGCGTGACTATGAAAACTATGTGGAGATGACAAGGTCAAAAGATAGAGCTTGTTCTGCATTAATGAATTATTTCATGGAGGGTTCTATGGGGGGTTCTCTGTGGGATTGGTCAGAGAGTATAATACAGAGGACGTAGGGATTTGCTGTATAGCTGTCTTTGACACAGGGAGGATTCAGATCTGACCTGAAGAACAGGCATAAAGAAGAAAACAAAATGTCATGATAACTCAGGACCAAAAATTTTCAAGTGTGTTATTATCTATTTGGAAATTATCCATCGAGTTTTAAAATACCATCCATAGTTGAAGGAGCCATCATCTGGATTCTGCCAAGTAGGAAACCAATGCCAATGATTTGTCCAAGGATCTGCCTGATTCCAAAGTGTATTCTTTTCCAGTGTGCCATCCTGAGCAAAAAGTCCTTGTGCACAGAAATCATCAGTATTGGAAATATTTATCAGAGGATTAGAAACATCCATATTCATTCTTATAGAATCCCTCAGCAAAGATGGCCCATGCTGCTGTTTACCTTGAATCTTGGAGAAGAAGGTGCATGGAACACTGAGAATGGTATGAGACCATAGCGCAGGGTTCTTAGTTGTTTGAAGGGTCCCACTTCTCTCTTCAAAGGTGCTGTTGCCTCAGGAGATTAAGGCCTGGACATTCTCTCTCTCTCTCTCTCTCTCCCTCTCCCTCTCTCTCTCTCTCTCTCTCTCTCTCTCTCTTTCTGGTTTTTTGAGACAGGGTTTCTCTGTGTAACAGAGCCCTGGCTGTCCTGGACTCACTCTGTAGACCAGGCTGGCCTCAAACTCACAAAGATCTGGCTGCCTCTGCCTCCTGAGTGCTGGGATTAAGGGCGTGCTCAGCAAATATAAGGGGAATACATACTGCAGTGACCATGAGGGCTGGCGGACAGAGTAAATAAATATTGTCCCTCCCAGGGGCCTCTTGCCACATTTCACCACAGCAAATCATCATGAGGCTAAAGACAACCTGGCATGAAAGAAAGTCTTGCCCCTGCAGATGGGGAATTCAGGAAGGCCCCTGCTGGGCGGCTAGCCTGAGGTCCTCATTAAATAGTGGCTGCAATGGAACCAGTGGGAAAGGCTGAGAGACTGAGCCTCTGCTGGCTGCCCACACACCTCACACGTTTACAAGGAATCAGAGCCCTGAGGTCTCTCTGTGGGGACGAGTTTGGGTTCCTTACCACATGAGAACACTAGGCCAGTCCGCTGTTTGTGTGTCAGCTGGAGACAAGCCAGAATCTCTTTACCCTTCGGAAGCTTATCCTTGGGAGCCACAGTGTTCCTTTTGCTGCGTTCTCTTAAAGAAGAGTGGGTCACCAACCTTGTGCAGATTTAAGGGCCAGGGGGTTAGGCTAGGCCTTGTGATGAAAGTTAGTTGGAAAGTTCTCAGAGAACGTGTGGATCAAGGGATTGACACAGCTATCATTAGAAGACACAACCGTCCCCAGTGTCATGTGGCTTCTCATCACAGTTGACTGCACATCCCTGTATCTTAACCATCAGCTTGCAGGAGATAGGAACTAGACTACATCACCTATTCTACAGACTAGCATTGAAGGAGAAAAGGCATTCAGTATGAATGCAAACACCAGAGGACCATAGTCTATAAATAGGGGCTGTGCCTATTGTTTTAATTAAGATAACAAATGTGCTTGCAAGGTTAATTCAACTCCTCTAAGTAAAACGCTTTCTAGTTTTCAAATGAGATTGGTTGTTTTCCCCCTAGCTTTATGTATTTAGTCAGAATTTTCCAGAAAAGCAGAACTGAGTCATTTGTATATGTGTTTGTGTATGTGTGTGTGATAAAGAGAGAGAGAAGAGTATGTGTATATTTGAATATGTGTGTATATAAGTGTGTGTTCAAAGCATATGTGTTTAAGTATGTATGTGAGTGTAGGTGTATGAAAGAATGCTTGTGGATGGGTATGCTCATATGTATATGTTGAGAGTGTATGTGTGTCAGCATGTGTGAGTGTGTATGTCTGTGTGTAAGTACACATCTCTGGGTGCCTGTGTATTAAAGTGAGTGAGTGTGCAAAGGTTTATTCCGGGTACTGACTCAGCTTGTTTGGAGGCTGAGAAATCCTATGTCTGCTATCCCCAGTATGGAGATCCAGAAGAGCTCACTGTAATTCAGGCCTAGAAGAGTCAATGTCAAAGTCTCAGCTTGCAATGATCTGAGATCTGTGGTGTCCCAGGGAAAGATCTAGAAGAAAGGGTGTCTGCCTAACGTGTCCTTTTGTTTTCTTCAGCCTCTCCAATTCTCATGCCTACCCATTTCAGTGAGGACATCCATTGTCACTCTGGGTTCAAGTGGCAACCTCTGTGGGACAAACTCTCACAGATTCCTGGGAGTGCTGTTTTACTAGCAGTCTGGGCAGCCTTTATCCCAATCAAGTTAAATAAGATAAACATAAAATTAACCATTGCACCATACCATACAAGTCAATTCTAAGTTTGTGCATCAAGAGATGGATAAAGTCTTTTTTTCTGCATGGTCCTTCCAGGTTCTCTCCTTTATGCTGAAGAATTCCAGCTCTGAGGAGCTGGCCACCAGATGCCAGCTGTCAGGGCTCTTCAGAAGGCTGGAACTCAGGAGAAGCTCCCCAGAGCTGTGTAGGTCAGGATACTCTGCTGGTTCATGGCCTGGTGTCTTACCCCAGGACCACAGTGACTCTTTACCTTTCAGAAAGAAAGCCACACCAGGAAGGCTGGTATTCTCTCTGAATAATACTTTGGCCTCTACCATATGCTGAGGATTTGCTAAAGCTGCTTCATGAGAGAACAAATCCAAGGTTTCCCTAGACACAGCTTCAGCCACCACAGTCAGCCTAAGGGAGACAGGCAGTGTCGTGTGTTACGTGAGCCAGTCATTCAGCTCCTACTGCATGGCAACCACGATGCTAGGTGAAGTTCCTACTTTGTTAAACAGAAGATCTTCAGGCAGGATAAAACAGTGCTGATGCTGAAAAACTGGGTGACAGAGGAAAAAAAATGTTAATCAAGTCAGGGTAGATGGCTTTGTGGGTAAAGTGCTTGCTGTACAGGAACAGAGACCCGAATATGATCCACAGGACCTACAGGAAAAAGCTGAGCACGGTGGCAGTTGTTCGGTAATACCAGAGCTGAGGAGCAGAGACAGTGGGAGCAAGTGATCTCCAGGATCACTGAGAACCCTATCTTCAAAAACAAGCTGGAAGGGAGATGGCTTAGCAGAAAAAATGTGCAATAGGACCAGTGTCTGGGTCCCCAGTACTCCCAAAATTTCTAGATATGTGTGGTGACATATCTGGAAGCAAGTGTAGGAGATGACGGTTGGAGATTCCCTAGGGTAAGAGGCTACCTGCATCAGGAAGCTCTGGATTCAAAGGAGAGACCCTTGCCTTGAAATATAGAGTTGAGCAATATTGAGGAAGATGCCCAGTGTCAAACTCTGGCTTACACACACATACACACCCCTCATAAAGCAATAATCAAAGTGAAGAGTAATTAAGGAAGACACCTGATACCAACCTCTAGTCTCAACATAGATGCACACATTTGCATACCTACCTACATACCTGCATATACACATGCGCACATATATACCACGTACACACATAAACACACACACATGCATGTAAGACAGCAATCTGCAATGCTTCTTCATATAGGTTTTTGGTTTCCTTGTTCTGTCCTTGATTTTTTTTCGTATATTATATTTATCATTATATAATATGTATGTATTAATATTATGGTCATATGCTGTTACATAAATTATAAATATTGATGGTAGCTTCTATTGTTGAACTTTTATCCTTAGTACTTTTATTTCCTATGTCAGCTGATACTTAAAAATACTCCATGATGTTAATATAATTTTTGCTGCTTGGGAGGTTCAGGGAGATTAATACTTGACTCAATTTTCATAGGAGCTACAGAGCTGGGAGCAAACAATTCCATGTCTGAAGTGTTTAAGGCCAGTGCCTTTCTCAGAGCTCTGTGCACACTGACCCTTCTCTGGTCATCACCATTTTCTCTCATCCTTTGCACACAGTCTTGTTGCCTAGGAGAGTGAGGTCAAGAAGGCTCCCTGCTATGAGCCTGATTGTTTTTCACTACTGTGGCTGTCAGTAGCGAAGAGCAACAGAGCTAGTGGCTGGAGCTGGTGGGCTGGGGTCTCAAGACGTCTTAGAAACAACAGAAGGTAGCATGCAGCACCTGGTGTTCAGGGAGACAGAACCATGCTTTACCTGTGCTGTCTTGAGCGAATCATCTGTCCTCTACTCTGGGCCTTGGTGTCCCCTCATAGGAAACAGGAGTTGATGAGACCCATCTTGCCCTCTTCTCTAGTTATTGTGATAATCCAGTGGCTTAACCATGGGGGAACTACTTGGTAATTGTTTTACATAACCTTGGTTATTTTTATCAGGGTTGATCAGTGGGGTGGCTTCCCTTGGGGAGAGAGTGCCATGGAAGAAGGGAATAACACGAGTTGAAACAGGAAGAAATTGATCCCTAAAGATCACAACTGCTAGAGAGATTGATGTTTTTGTTACTGGGGCATGGGAGGGAAAGGGAACAGAATGATAAACTGAAGGGGGCGTGGGGCAAACACTCTGGAATTCAAATCCTTAATTGTATATTGGATTGGACCAGCAAAGAGAAACTTGCTCAATACTTGAGAAACTATGGAAGCACACAACAAACACTCTATACCTTCAACACACTGTGTGCCTCCGAGCCACACTGTCGGAAGAAAGTGTTTAGACACTTTCTCTATACAGACTAATTTAGCTACTTTGGTAAGTATTTAGGACACTATTTAGAAAATTAAGAGGAATACATGACTTTGCTAGCTGACTTCAGAAGTCCCCAGTGCTTTTGTTTCTTACATTTGTATACTGTGTTGTAGAGAGGCCAGAGAAGAGGGTGCAGAATGTGGAGAGTATGAGATGCTTTCGCTGACTGACAGTTGGCTCATTCTCTGCTTCTTGACCTTACAAAGCACTTCTCTTCCCTAGACCACAATTTCCCATCTGGATGATGCTACAAACAAGTTGACAGATCCCATTTGGCAAGTGATGTACAGATGTTCAGCGTGCTCTATTGTAAGAGCTGGTGGCTTGTGTTGGTTTGAGGCAACCCTCTGCCCACAGGTATCAGTTGCTTTTCTTGCTGCTGTGACAAAACATCTAACGAAAAGCACCTTAGTGGAAGAATGGCTTATTTTGGCTTGTAGTTCAAGGGGACACAGTCTGTCATGGTGAGGAAGGCATGTTGAGATAGGAGCTTACAGTGGCTGGTCATATTGCATTGCTGTCAGGAAGCAGAGTAGGCAGGAAGTAGGGTCAGGTTATCACACCTCAAGATCTGCCCCCATTGGCTCACTCCTTCCACAAGATTCCCCTTGTAAAGGTTCCACAGCCTTCTGAAATGGCACCACCAGCTGGGGGCCAACTTTTCCAACAGATGAGCCTGCGTGGCCACACCACCATAACTGATAGATAGCCTTTGGTTCCTCCCCATTTAACAGCTCTTGGCTTCTTTCATGTCAGTGGAAGCAGTGTGGCTGTGACTGTGAACTCAGCTTCCCTTTTGAGCATGAGTCAAGAGTGCATCCTTGCCTTGTCCCAGTGAGAGTTCAGGTATAAATTTGGGGCTGGTATCTGTCAACTGGGGCATTTTACTCCACAGCCTTAGGTAGGTCTGTGGCACACAACAGGCAAAGTTTCTGTAATATCTAATTGGATCTGATCCTCCACTGAGAAAAACCTAAAACAAAATAGCCAAAGTGCAGAGATCAAGAGCCCTTTTAGCTCTGAGCCAGGCCTTTGTTCCATACTGCAGAGGCTCTTCTGTATCCTGCTGTGTGCCTGTCATTGGTTTGTGGCCTCTAGCGCTTTCAGTTGGCCACTGATTTTCTTAAACCATGTAGTGATGCAGACTCATCATCTGTTTCCCACTGATTCCTGGATTAGGAGTGGATGTGCTTTCTTTGTTGGCACCACTTTCTCCCTGTACTGGTCAAACCAGACTAACTGCTGTGCCAGCCTCTGAGGTCTTGTTGCTTAACCAGATTGTTTATCTCCTACTAAAGCAAAGTCCAACTGGTTGTCCTAGCCTAGGGACAGCCTTCTTCTAAGTGGCCATTTAAGGATCCATGCCTCTTCAGTGCTGGTGATCTGTCTGTCTGTCTGACTTCAGTGTTTTCTTTATGAGAGATGGAACAGGAATGACAGGCAGAATTGCTCACGAGGTGTCATACATCCTTGGAACCCCTCCTTTACCTCATCCTTCTTTTCACTCTAGATCAATTTCCAATCCTAACAGCAATGCCTGCATCTCTTCCCAAGACCTTCTCTGGCTGTCTAGGCCTGTTATGCATATGTATATATATATACATCACAAGGGAACTAATTATAACCTTATGATCTTTAACAATGACCCAAGAAAGTTGTTTCACAATGACCCTTAGCCAGGGCAACTCTTTGGGAAGGGGTGGAAAATTGCCAGTTTCCAGTAGCAGTGAGCTCTGTTTGCCTGGGTTAACCTGTGATCACACGTCATTTATTTGCTGCCTTCCTCCTCTTCCTCCTCCCTTCACTCCTGCTTTGGAATTTGCCAAGGTCACCTCTGACACGCCTGTGCTCTCATCCTGATTGCATAATCTGTATTGCTGGAGGCTGAAGTCAGGGAGCAACTTATGGGCTGGGCCTAGAAGAGATGTGTCTTCCCTCTCCTCTCATTTTGATAGCCATGGAGGTGACTGAAAAGACAGCGCCTTGGACTCAGGCCCCTTCTAGCTTGAGCTGAGCAAAAAGTTGTAAATTCCAACACCCTGAGACCTGCTAGCAATCTTATCACTGTATTATCTTACTACCATCCCCTCCCCACTGCTGTTGCTAGGATATGACTTGCAATAAAAATTCCAGCCCTGAAGTTAAGAAAAATCTTTAAGTACACAGGGAAGCCCCTGGGTACACAGCTCTCTAAGAATTAAGAAACACCCCCTAAGCAAAAACCAGGTCCAAAGTTCCTGATTCTTGAGGCAAAACCCCTTCCCACCATTCTTCCCCAAAATGTATATAAACCTAAAGCTTTTTTATTTCCAGGTAGTCTCTCCTTTGGGTGTAGCGACCCCCATGTGTGTTGGAACAATAAAGATTCCTCTTATTGCATCAATCTGACTGGACTCTCGATGAGGATTGCCAGGAAACATAGGGCGGTAGCCACTTTGGGGTTTAGCCTTACAGTGGCCACAAAAACAGGGCCTTGTTCTCTGCAAGAGAAGATGGAAATAGATTTCTGCTGTGTGCCTAGAGCCAAGAGGACGTGGGGGGAGGAGTACACAGCTAGTTCTCTTTTGTAGAAGGGGACACTGGATCTCAGAGAGGATCAGTACTGCTCATATTCTTGCAATGACACTGGGGTAGACTTGAGAATGGAATTACAGTAACTTAAAAAAAAAACAACTCTGTTTTAGTCAGACATGGTAAATTGGGAGCTCGAGTCAGAAGGATCAGAACTTCAGGGTCATCTTTGGTTACGTACTACTTTCAACTCCAGCATCATAACAATAATAAATGACAATAATAACAATAGTAAAAATGATAATAACTAAGAAAATTTTTTTCCTCTTCCAAGCACACCATATGAAGCACTTGGCCTTGAGGGAGGAGTTTGTAGCTTAGTGGGTACCCCATCACAGGGCCATGTCTTCCATATTCAGCATCCTCAGTCCCTGTTTGTGACACTCCTCCCTTCTTATATCTGCTTTTCATGGATCCTGTAGGTCTGTGGGCATGTAACCATGAAATGTGGCCTCAATTCCCAGGTCCTGCCCACCCACCAAGGTCAAACCTTATGGTGATGGGTCATTTCGCATTTGTGTGGCCATAGAATTATATGGGGCTGTGGTGAATCGCACTGAGAACATGATGAACACATCCAAGAGATAGACGCAACACTAGTTTTATTGTAGAGGGAAAGGGCAAAGTATGCATGTAAAACACTAATATACTACAAAGGGGAGATTGGCCAATTCTGTTGATAAAATGTAATAGAGAGTGACACACTGGGCTGTGTCTTTTAGTTTGGTTCAGGGGGTAAGTAGAGTAGCTAAGTTTGTGTATGTGTGTGGGAGGGGGTGGGTAGCTGAGCAAACTGTCTATTATCAGGGTCCTAGTGTTTCCTGTTCATCTATGTTTGGATGCAAGCTGACAGAGAGAGCAGAGCTGCCCCTCCCACCGGTGTTTAGGCTTTTTAATCTTACCCAATTAATTTCCTTCCTTTCATTCACTCCCCAGGGTGGTACAGAGGGTTCCTTTCCTGGACTAGATGGAGCCTTCATCAGATGCCACTTTCAGCTGTTAACTTGATACAATTTAGAATCATGAGATCTGTAAGAATTATGAGAAGAAAGTCATAAGGATGAAAATTTAGAGTAGGTTGGCCTGTGGGTATTTTGTGTAGGATTTTCTTGGTTGTTAACTGATGTGGGAAGACCCAGTCCACCATTCCTTAAGCTGGGCCCTAAACTGAATGGAAGTAAAGAAAGTTAGCAAGCAACCAACTATCCACGTCTACTCTCTCTCTTAACTGTGCATGTGATGCTTTGAGCTGCTGTCTGGACTTCCCTGCAGTAATGAGTAGTAATCTGGAGTTGTTAATCCAAATAAATCCTTTCTTTCCCAGGTTGCTGTTTGTCTGGGTATTTTAACACTTCGAATGAAACTAGGTCACTATTTCTTCCCACAATTTAGTCTGTTAGATGCCTTCTATGCATGAATAGGTATAGAGGTATAATTACCCCAAAATGCTGTGACGTTTATTGGGCTAAGAGGGAACAGTACTTTTTGTCTTCTCCCCTCAAATGGGCCGGTAGGAGCCAGTCAGAGCCAATTGAGATCAGCCTTTTGTGTTTCCCAGAACCTTGTAAGGAATAACTCTTGTTATTCCTTAACATCAATCAAGTTTCTTCTTTACTTCTCCAAACATTCCCAGCCTCTACATATTAACCATGACAGTATGAAGTCTGTATGTTCCTTTAAACACCCATCTGGAAGGCAGAATCAGCCAGACAATACTTCCTCACAGGGAGCCAAGCTTAGAAATGTAAGATGCCAATGCAGATTCATCTCTGTGTATTGTTTTCTGTCCTGTGCTTAAGAGAATGCCAAGGTGCTATATTTTAACTCTGGTTCCTAGTGTCCTTTTGGCTAATCTCACAGTAAAATGACACCAATGTAGCTGGAAGCACATCCCCAATTTCCATAACAATAGGTTGGCTAAATCTTAAGTACTGAAAAGTGATGACTGTTAATATAAAACCCACTGGAAGCCAACTCCTCAAAATCTCCTGCCCTTTCTTTAGAAAATCATTTTATTGAGGAAAAATTTAATCCATCTGATCATGATTTAGTTTCTATTGACTCATCATTTTGCCTCAGCCGAAGTGATTTAACTTCCAAAGAGAACTTTCAGAGTACTTTGAACATTATTTTTGCCAGCAGAGAAAATTGCATTTTACTTTTCTCTTGAACAAATGGACTCACAAAAAGGTTCCTAGCCCTAACCTCTGCATGTTGGATTCAAAGGAAAATGTGTGCGCTCAGTCAGAGGATGGTATGACATCCACTTGGAACCTGTGGTGTTTTGAATAAGAAATGTGTGTTGTCCCACCCCCCCCCCCCCGTCTCATGTATATGAAAACTTGAACTCCTGCTAGTGGTATTGTTGGCTGTTGGGAAGACTGTGGGACCTTCAGGAAGTGCACCTACTTTAGGAAGTATGCCACTGGGGGCAGGCTTTGAGGCTTTATAGCCTGACCCCACTTCCTGTCCTTGCTATCTGCTTCTGATATGTGAATAAATGTGATCAGCTAGCTTCCTGCTCTTGCTACCATGATTTTCCTGCCATGGATTCTATTCAGTTGGAACCAGAAGCCTAAATCTTTCTCCCCTAAGTTGGTCGGGGTGTTTCATCACTCTGTCAGGAAGGTAACTAATGTAGGACCCACTGGTGTCTTTATGTCGGTCGTTTACAGCTATTGTCTGTCTGTTCGGATAGATGAGTCCCCTGCCATGTCTGCACTCCCATAGCTGGTAACATCCTCACCCTTCTCATGACTGACTAGTACTGTACTGTTTCCTTTTACTCTATATCCAGATGCATAGCATGGCCCTTCTTTAGCGACACCTCTATTGTCACCAGGTACTAAGCAAAAAGTCCACGTGTCATTCATTGTCTACTTAACTCTGCTCAAGAAACCAGCATGGGGAGGTCATGGGAATACTGGAAAAGAAGGGAATGAGGGCAGGGAGGACTAACTTGGGGCTTAGAGACCTAGGTTCTCTTTTTTCTTCTACCTCTCTCTCTCTTTCTCTCTTTCCTCTTCCTCCTTCACCTTCCCTTCCTCCTCCTTTCTTTCCTTGGATTCTTTCAAATGGAGGATTTAAAAAGATCAAGGCCCCAGTGGTTACCCTCATGTGATCTTGGACAATAGATTTTTTTTTTTTTTAACCTGAGGGCCTTGGGTTTTACCATCTTATTTGAAAAAGATAGCACATGCCACATGATATTTCTGTGAAATTGGACTGATAAGGCACTAACATATTTTAAATACGTAGTATACACCTTAATTGCCTTTCTTTTTTCACCTTCAGCGAAGGTGATGTGTTGTTCCTTTTGCAAGACAGAGGGTGTTCAGGGAGGGGACTGCACTTCTAGGGTTAGGGTTAAGGTTAGGGTTAAGACTACTAGGAGTATTTATTGGACCCAAATCTCCATGACTTCTTTGGTGCTTTGACATATGAATTCTGAGTCTGACAGATAGAACATTGTACCTAATCCCTTGTAGTTTAAATACTCAGAGACTGATAGATACTAGACACACCCAAACACAGACACCAACAAATAAAACACAATGTGATTGGAAGTGACTGATATTAATCCTGAACATCAACATGATAGGATTTTAGAATTACTATAGAGACACACCCCTGGGTGCATCTAGGAGGATGTTTCTAGAAAGGTTTAACTAAGCAGGGAAGACCCATTCTCAATATGAGTGGCACCATCCTATAGACTGGGGCCTGGGCTGAAGAAAAAGAAGGAAGTAGGCTCAGCAAAGGCATCCTTCTCACCCCCTCTATGCTTCCTGACTGTGGAGGCAATGTGAGCAGGCAGCTCACTCCTGCCACCATCCTTCCTCCACCATAACAGACAGTATCTGTATCATTTGCAATCTAAAATAAACCCTTCCTCTAATTTGCTTCTTGTCAGGTGCTAGGTAATAGTAACATGCAAAGTAACAAGTACACTGAGGTGCCGGGAATGTATCTCTGTTACAGTGTTTTCTTCTAAGGCTTCTAAACATAGTAGAAAGGAGAATTACAAGATGTATTGTTTACTTTTCCTATCTCACCAACAAAATAACTAACACACACAATGGGGGAGATTTCTTTTTCTTTTTTGTTTGTTTTTAGCTCACAATTTGAGTAGGCTTAGTCCATGTGGCTTGGTTCTACGTTCTTGAGTAGAACATCATTGTAGTAGCTGGAGTTGTGGCAAAGGAGCTTTGTTAGGGCAGACAATGAGCTGAATGAGAAAGACAGGAGAGAAGAAGGCAAACCTATACAGTCCCAAGGACACACCCCCAGTGACCCACCTCTTCCAATTAGACCACACCTCCTACGCTTACTGCCACTATGTTCTAAAGCACACATGGGTTACTCTGTTATGTCAGCATCATTGTAATGGACACTGGAAATGGCCTCCAAGAAACATCCAGAAGTGTGCTCCACCAATCTCCTCGGCACTTCCTAGTCCAATGAAATTGATAATCAAAATTCACTGTGACACAAGGGAATCAGATGTCACAGAGAAGACCTTGACATTGAGCAGAAGGCTTGACTATATATATTACTGAGCCTATATTCCTAGTGGCTGCCTATAGAATTACTATGGTTTCATAAAAGTAGAGGTTTCATTCTCTTCCGATTTATTGACCTGGGAGGCATGATCCAGACTTATAATGGGGTTCGATTGCCTGAAGGTCTGTGACTTTCTGGGTCCTTTTAGCACTCTCTTAGTGTGACATATGCCACACCGTGGAAACGAGAAAAGTGGAAACCTTGCTGATGTCTGCTGCTTGGCCTCTGCCTTTCTCCCCTGACAAGTGTTGTTTGTTTCTGTTCAGATCACAAGGCAGGTGGTCGTGAATGCTATCTAATCTGCATCGAACACCAGGTTGATTGTTGGCGAGATAATATCCCACTCGGTATGATTGGGTTTGTTCATTAGAATTGAAGTAATTGGATTCAATGTCCTATCTGAGCTTGTTAACAAATGTGAGCTATTTAATGCAATGATTTCTTTCAAATCTATATTCATTGGTAGTTATGTAACAGCTCAAATGTAGTTTCATTTGGATATTGGAGAATTGCTGAAGTATTTAAAGAACTAAATACTGAGCAGGAAGTTAACAGTAGGTCCCTGTCAGCGGCCTTGGATTAGAACCGTAAGTCTCTCCACATTCTGCTCTTCCTCCTTCCATTGTCCATTTTTCCTCTTTCATCAATCCTCCCTCCCCGGTTCACCTACATCTCACAGAGCTGGCCTCTTGCGTTCCTCTGCCCACCTCTCCTTTACTTGCTGTGTCCTTTTGTCTTTTGAGGGGCTGATTTCTTTGGATTTCCTAGCCAAGTCCTGCACACCAGCAACTAAGATGACGGCTACAGGGATAATAGGCATTCATTTACAATGTCCAATTTTCATAGCTAAGCTGCCCATTGCAACAAATAAATGATATGCATGTCCAATAAGGAAGACGTTTCCCTCAATAATGCGCTACTTAAAAGATAGCTTAAATTATGGCTTATGTTATTACATGTATTTTCATTTTCAAAGATCATTACGCCAAAGCAAGATTTAAGGAACACAGTATGTAAATATAGGTAGGCAGGATCTTTCCAGAAATTTACAATGACTTCCCTTTCTCTCTATAGACTGAGAACATATGACTGCTCCAAAATGTTAAAACTCTAACTGCAAGTGGAATATTATTGGGAGGTGAGGTCATTTGGAGGTGAATAAGATTGGGCTAGGTTGGTAGATGGCAGCGTCAGGATGAGATATATGTCCTTGTAGAAAGAGGAGGAGAGCTGGGGAGATTATTTGGGAGGTAAAGTGCTCATTAAGCTGAACATGATAGAGTGTGCTTGTACTACCAGCACTGAGAGCGTGGAGCCAGGCAGGTCCCTGGGGCTTGTAGTCAGCCTGGTCAGCTCTGGGATTACACACATGCACCACCACACAAGGATTCTGGGGAACAAACTCAGGTCCTCATGCAAGTAGTATTGTGACTGCGCTATCTCCCTGAGCCTTTATCTACTTTTTAAAGAGAATGGAAATTTGGTCTGTGGCACCTTTAGTAGAGAACCCTGAGGGTTTGGGATATTTTGTAGAGCAGCTGTGTAGCAGGACTGGAAGAGGTAGAGCAACTGTGGGACAAGTTACAAAAGCCTCCTAATATGATGGAGACCCTGGGCTGTCCACTCATGGAGACATCCTTTTATCAGGTCACTGTCACTGACATTTATGGAAGAGGAAAGTACTGGCCTTGTGTTGTATGCACCAATGCTTTCCCAGGTTATCTAAGTTTGAGAGTAGAGTCTGCCTTAATGGAGAAGGCACAGTGTCGGAAAATCAACACATGGCTGTGGGAGCATAGGGCTGCTTGTTCACATCTTAGAGAGCACGAAGCAAAGTGATTGCCTATCCATTTTAATAGAGGGTTGTCCTGATTGTTTTGTTTTGTTATCTTTGTCAACTTGATACAAGGTAGAGTTGTCTGGGACGAAGGAATCTCAGTTGAAAAAATGCCCCCATCAGGTTGCCTGTAGGTAACTCTGCAGAGCAATTTGTTGAACAATGACTATTGTGGGCGGGCCCAGCACACTGAGGGAACTGTTTCCCCGGGCAGGTGGTTTTGAGCTGTATAAGAAAGCAGGTCGAGAAAGCCATGGGAGCAAGCCAGTCAACAGTGTTCTTCCATTGTCTCTGCTTCAACTCCTGATTCAGTTTTCGGGATTAAGTTGCTCTTACTACAGTAATAGCAACCAACTAAGAGAACAACAAATACTGTTATAAACTTCTTTACACCCCTCACTTCAATTATTAAAAAAAAATAGGGAAATTAAATTGTAGCTTCCCATTACAGAGCATTTTTAAAAAACAAAAACCTAGGGTCTCATATATCCTTGAGCTCAGTAACGTAGTTGAGAGTGGTCTTGAACTCAGAATCTCTCGCTTCTGTCTCCAGAGTGCTGGAATTATGACATGTACAACAATACCTGGTTTAAGCAATGCTAGGCATGGAACCCAAGGCCTCACGAATGCTAGGCACACTCTACTAATTGCGCTACATCCCAATCCCTGTTACAGACTTTGTACAAGGACAAAAAGAAAACATTCATGAAGTTACAAATAACAAGAATAACATAAGTGAACTCACACAATTTTAAATCCATCTTCTTCCTTCACCTGCATGAGGGGATGCAAGAGTCTATTCTCCATTTCCTAAATAGTGTGGAAGCCAATAGACTTGCAAATTACAGTTGTTACCCAGAATTTCTGAAATTCCATAGAAGATGGGCTTTGTCTGTAGGACCATCAGATCTCCAGCATTATTCCTCAGGGTCTCCCTGGCATTGTTTTAGATTGACTCTTGTCTTGGTGCAAGGTGGTAGTCAATGGTAACTGTGCACAGTGGCTTTTTTTTTTTTTTTTTTTTTTATAGAGGAGTGGACCATGGTTAAGTTACAGCACTTTCTGTCTGGCTATAGAGTGGGGCAAGGACAAAAGCAAGACAGGGGAGAGGCTAAATTGGCAAGTATGAGACAGACCTGGGCTGGAGAGGGGCTGGGAGGGGAGAGAAGGGAGGAAATACAGGCTGGATCCAACAGAGGGCTTTCTGGATGTTAGAATGGAGGATGAGATGCTTTTTAGGGCATCGGTGGTCATGCATGCACAAGCTAGTGACAGTGAGAGGAATGAGAATAAAAATTGAAAAGCGGACTAGTTTTGTGTTATAGACATACACTCTTTGGTGTCTTCATGAAGGGTTATAAATTAACATTTATATTGATTTTCAATTATTTTGGCTGGTGGGGTATGACAGATACTGACATTTGGTTTTGTTCAACATTTTTTCTGCTATTCTCTGTTTCAGAGTTTTAGAGAGGTTAACAATGTAATCTGTCATCCAGACAGGGGCATGTGGCTGAAAGGAAACCCGACTAATGATTATGCAGGTAGTAACACTGTAACCAGGACTGTCCCAGGCAGCTAATGCATGATTTATTCTACTTTTTATGGGTATTTCATGGGCATAGATGCTCATTTGTGCAAGTGTGTGGAGGCTGGAAATCAGCCTTGGGTGGTTTTTGTTTTTGTTTTTGTTTTTTTGATTTTTCAAGACAGGATGTCTCTGTGTAATAGCCCTGGCTATCTTGGAGTTCGCTCTGTAGACCAGGCTGGCATCAAATTCAGAGATCTGCCTGCCTCTGCCTCCTGAGTCCTGGGATTAAAGGTGTGCTACCACAGCCGGCTCCCTTGGGTGTTGTTCTATACAACCTCTCTACTGTGTTTTTTGGAGACAGGGACTTTCATTGCCTGGAATCTGCCAAAGAAGCAATGCTGGATGGGCAGTGAGGCCCAGGGATTCTCCTGTCTCTGGGTCCCAGCAATCACACCAGAGGTCATACTGGCTTGTCTCATGGGTGCTGGGACCAAACACAGGTTCCTGCTTAGGCAGCAAATACTCTGATAATTGAACTGTCTCTTAGCCTGTTATTTAGTCTAATATTTAGTCTAATAAGTAAAATTTCAGTGAGAAATGTGGCCATAATACATGAAAAGTTGGCTAACAAGACTCCTTATTTCCCTTGCTGTAGAGTAACTAGGTTTCACAGATTTGGTCCGTGAGAAACAGAAATCCCTGAAAAGGACTCTCTGTCCTAAATAAATCAATGCCGGAGGAGAGACCAGGCTTCTGCCCCTTCCTCCTGCGGATGGGGTGCCCGGAGATACATCAGTCATTTTCTAGCCATTAGGATGAAAGCCAAATGTCCAGGCTGGTAAAGATGAGGACACAGGGATATTGATGACCTCACAGGGATGCTCCGCAGGCATGGCCTGCTTACTCCTAGACACCTGAACTTGAACAAAATTAACTCTAACTTGAAAGAGAGATAATTACCAGCACACAGGCTATTTGTGAGGATACAAAAAGATGATGAAGATAAAATCCTTTGTATGGAAGTTGGCATACAGTAAGCACTCTAAGGCTGGTCACCATGACTTCTATGTTAGTTTTTGGTTTTGTTTTATTTTAATATTAATTTGTTTTTTAATTTACAGTGTATGTATGTGCATCTATGTGAGTGTATGTCACATGTGCAGGTGCCTGCACAGGCCAGAAGAGGGTGTCAAATTTCCTTAATCTAGAATCATAGGAGAGTGTGAACCTCCCAACATGGGTGCTGAGAACTGAACATGGGTCCTTTGGAAAAAAGAACAAGCACTCTTAATCACTGAGCTGCCTTTCCAGGTCCATTAATTTGTTTTGTGTATGTATGTATGCATGCATGTATGTATGTATTACCCTTGAATGTCTATGGTGTGTGTATGAGTGGGGATTTGTTATGGTGTACTTGTGGATGTCTGTGGACAACATCAGGAGTTGCTTATCTCCTTCCACCTTGTTTTTTAGTCAGGGTCTCTCTAGTCTCTGCTATTCTGTGATTCTCCTATCTCCCCATTCCTTCTCAACAACATAGGAATCCTGAGATTACGGATATGCCACCACATAACTGTGGGTTCTAGGGATTGAATTCAGGTTGTAGGTCTTGTAGGGAACTGCTTTTACCTGCTGAGCCATGTTGGTCTTCAGTGTGTGTGTGTGTGTGTGTGTGTATGTGTGTGTGTGTGTGTGTGTGTCGAGGCCAGAGTTGTATTCCACTGTACTTTCTGAGGCAAGGTCTCTCACTGAACCTGGAGATCACCAATACGGCTAGATTGGTTGGACAATGAGAAGGATATGAAGTAACAAGACATGTGAAAGGTCAGTTGATATAGGCTTCATGAAGTGCGCCATTATTTAATGAGGACTGGTAACCAAAACTCAACTGTTTTACACTTTGAAGTTGGGTTGCTTCTACCAAGGAGAGAGTGCTCACTGTGGAAAAAGGTACAACTAGGTGTGGTTGTGTCTACTACAGGGACTTCTGCTGTGTCAGTGAGTGTCTGGGAGAAGTAGATCTCACATAACTGTGAAATTTTCTGAGAATTGTGTCCAGGCAATGAGCCATTTGGGTTGGGAGATTGAAAATATCTAAAAGGAATCTCTTTGGTTTGGGTAGTTTTTTTCTCCCCATAAACTAAAAGACAAAAATTTTCGTATTCAAATGGTCAGAGTTCTGACAATTAATCTCATTTAGGAATTTTTTTTTTTTTTTGCAGCATGTTCTGGAGTATGGGATAGGTGAAACTTTTATTTATGGTAATGGAGAGAAAACAGGGGACCACCTGGAGACTTTATGTGTGCCAATTAACAAGTCTTAGCTTACAGGTTTACTGTGGAGGAAGAGGGAAGAGGTCTTGGGTGTCTGAGTGAGTGCACATTGGCCTTTCATCACAGAGGAACAAGAGCAAAGGAAGAGGAAGGAAGAAAGAAAGAATGCTGAGGAAGTGTGAGTCTGGCTTCTCTCTAAACACTAAATGACACCCCAGCATTGAGTCACCCAGAGACCCAAGGGCTGGCCTCTTACTCTCTCTTACCAGCCAGCCACTGACCTGCTGGTGTAGTCTCTCCAGTTGGGTATGGAAAGAGTCAGGCCCAGGTCACGCCTTTATCCTTTGGTCAATTCTCCAGAGGAGACAACTATGAACCAGAAATAGACATTATCCACAGCAGTTGGAGATAGGCACTGATAAAGGAGACATAGGGCCTGAGGACATGGGTCAGTTGGTAAAGTATTTGCCTTGTAAGCTTGGGAATCTGAGGTCAACCATTAGAATTTATATTAAGTACAAAGCTCAGGAAGGTGACTCAGGCTTGTGATCCATCCCAGAGCTGGAGGGCAAATGAATCCTTGGGACTCACTTGGCAGCCAGCCCAGCTCTATTAGTGACTTTTCTGTTATGTGATCAAACATCATAAGCAAGGCAACTCCTTAAAGAAAGAGTTTATTTGGTTCTAGGGAGAAAAGAGTCCATCATGAAGGGACAGTGTGGCAGCAGGCAGCAGACAGCAGGCATAGATAGCATCAGAAACAGGACGCTAAGAGCTTATATCTCAGTCATGAACCTGAGGCAGAGAAAGCAATTGGAAAGGGCCTGAGTCTTCAAACTCTGAAAGCCAACCTCCAGTGACATACTTTTTTCCAACAAAGTCACAACTCTTAACTTTTCCAAACAGCACCACCAACTAGGGACTGATTGGGCGGTCTATTATGTATTCTAAATGCTAATTAATGTTCTCCCCAAGGTCTATCTTCCTCACTGTATGAACCCACAGTTACGTATACCAAGTGATGCTGTGTAACCCACCTGCTACCCATTTCTTTGATTGGTTTTAGTAAAATGCTAAAGCCTGTGACTGGGCAGAAAGAGAGGTGGATGGGCAAAAGGTTCTGAGGTCTGGAAAGTGAGAGAAAGGCAGAGGGAAGGAGCAAGAAGGACAGATGCCACGGTTTAGATGGGAGAGGAGAATTCCATGTGGCCTGGAGCATAGGCATAGTGTGGAGAGAAACAGCCCAAGGAACATGCAAGTGTCTGTGGGTTTTATCTGGGGAAGTAGAATAGAAAGCTATCTTAGAGGGTTAAGATTGTACAGTCCCCAGCTCAAGGCTTAGTAAGGTCCAACAGGTGGCTGTGTATATTTATTTATGAGTGGCAGGTTCAAGATTAACTCCGCTGTCCTAATAAGTATATATATCAATTATTAATTATTAATTTTTACTACTACAAGGGGCACGTGTTCAAATTCATGACCATATGGGGGCCATTCTCATTTGAACCACCACGCCTCTTGTTCTTCAGGCTTGGTTAGTGGATGGATGTCCTCTGAGACGAAAGTTTCTAAGCTTCCAGCCTTTCTTCAAGTTGTTTGCTATTGTAACTTTGTATATATAGTAATAAATGACCCATGCTTCATAAAAAAGCATGAAACTCAAACAGACTAAAAGTTAAAATTTTAGAGGTCTGAGACTGTAAGTGATCAAGTTGATGACCTCAATCCAACGTGATAGAACGGAGACTGGCCTGGCTGTCCTGCTGAGCTAGCTTGCTGACCTCAAAGCTAATAGGTAGTTGTGGAATCAGACAGAGGGTCATGCATGTCCCATGTGGCCTGTGCCACATGATGTCACAGTAATGGCTAACTTTTCACTATTCTTCTGTAATAAGATTTGAATAACCTTGATTTTTACAGATTATGAGACCCCCCCATGTTTGGGTGCAAGAAGGTATTATTTAGCATTTACTAAATCCTGACAGCATTCCTGTCCCATTCTTGTCACTGACCCACCATTATTGCAGGCACACGTCTGGGCTGCTTTGTGATCATGTGAACCAAAGGGCAATGCAGGCGCCTTCAGCCAATCTCAGGGAAGCAATCATCCATATCACACTTAAGTAGGCGTATAAACATGAACACATAGCAATTGAACATTTATCTGGAGAACTGGGACCTCAGAGGCTGCGTCTGCAAAATGCTTTAATAGAAAGCTGTGAGACATTTTCATGAAACAGACCATGTGTCTATATGAAAAAACTTGGTATAGCTTCTTCCCATTCCAACTCTTGATGATGGGAACAAGGGGGTAGCACGAAGAAGGCCTGCAAACAAGAGGATGGCCTATGAATGGCTCGAGAAGCCATGGGTGGCTCCTTCTTCCATGTCTCATTGTATATTTTATTTATTTGTTTGTTTGTTTGTTTATTTATTTACTTTGGTGCTAGGAGACCCAACCCAAGCTCTTGCCTATTCTAGGCATTCCTTCTACTACTAAATTACTTGTCTAGACCATTTATGACTTAATTTAGTGACACTATCCCCAGTTTTGCATGCAGAGGCTGCCTCGTGTGTCCTGTGGATGGATCATCTGCCTTTGCAGCTGATGGAACATACAGTGGCAGCTGTTGGAGCCCCGGGCTTCTGCTTAGGAGAATCAGGTAAGCAAGATAAGACATCAGAGTCTGATGACCTTGATTAACTATGAGCATCGTTTGTTGGCTGCGGGACACTTGGTCTGCAGCAGCTCAGGGGCCACAGGGCTGTGCCAATACTGGGCAAGTTTCCTTCTTACTTCTCCCACACCATTGAAATAATTCTATGAGAGCTGAACATTCATTTCCTCCACCACCAAAAACAGCTTAAGGAAGACAGAATAGGTAGGGGAATATACTGTCCCTGCCTGAGTGATATCTGTCCTTAATCTAAGAATAAGAGCTGTGCCAGGGAAGGCAGAGGACAGGAATTGAAACCCACAGTTTCAACAGACAAAACAAAGCAAAAGAGGAACATCGGCAGAGCCTCTCCCTCTTTCTTCCCAGCCACCCTCTCTCCTCTCTCTGGTCCTCATTTCACACTGGAAAGAAAGGCTCCCGCACTGAGGGTAGAGCCCAAGGTCTTTCCACAGCATTGACTCTCTTAGGGGCCAGTGTTCACCATATGCTGGGAACGGTGCTATGGTTCTAGACAAAAGTGGAGTCAGAGTGTTCCTTCTCAACGGGAGATCCGTGCCATACAGAGGAGGCACAGGGCAGCGGCTGTTGGTTACGGAGCTGGAAGAGCGGTGCTGAGGAAGAAGAGGCATAGCTAGCTGTGTGTAGGCATGCAGCAGGGTTGTCTACCTGGCCTGCAATGGAGGGTCTGGGGCGCCTCCTTCGGATGGCGGGCAAAGCCGGCAGTGAAGGTTGGCATCCTATTTTATTGCCACATTAGTTAGTCCCAGGAGTCCTTGGGTGCATTCTGTGGGTGGAAGAATAGCAAGGAATCCCAGGAGAAGGCTCAGACTCACCCTCACTTGCCTCAATTGCAGTCATTGAAAGAAGAGATTACTACAGAAATTCCCAGCCTGTTTCTTCCCTTGAGTTGGTTGCTACCCCACTGCAGAGTGTTCTGTGAGACTCTTACAGAGAATCTTCGTTTCCTTCCTTATAAATATAAATTCTCTAACAATTCTGTTTTACCTTTAAAATTGCGTGCATGGGTACGTACTTGTGTGCATGCATGCGTGCGTGCGTGCGTGCGTGCGTGCGTGCGTGTGTGTGTGCGTGCGTGCGTGTGTGTGTCTTACTAAGACTCAAGTCTCCCCAAATTGTCTAGGCTAACTGCCCAGCCAGCCCCAGAAATCTATCCATCTCCACATCTGGATTAAGCTTGTACCAGCATGCTTGGCATTTTACCTGGGTGCTGGAGCTCAGATTCAGGTCCTCATGTTTAGGTGGTGAGCACTTTACTGGCTGAACCACCTCTTCATCCCCCTCTGCCAATCTTTCAGACCAAGTTCACTCTACTGTCTTAGGTCACCTTGTGGCTTCCAACACTCCCAGTCCACTCACTGAAATCATTCTGATTAAGACAACAATACTCGTGAAGTCGACTGAGATGTGAAGTACTCCAGAACACTGTGATCCAATAGCACCAACATTATGTGTAAAATGCCAGAGCCCAACCCAGATATATTAAATTTAGAGCTACAACTACAATAAGATTTTCAGGTGATTTTTATTCATGTTAGAATGTGAGAAATCATTCTGAAAAGAGTAAATTTTTGTTCTAAATGGTGCATGAGTTATCTATAGAATTTTATCTGTAAACACGACCTCTTGTTTATTACTTTTCTTACTTTAAATAAAAAAAATTGTATTAACTAATTTATTTTTTGAGACAGGATCTTTCTATATAGTCCTGCTTGACCTGGAACTTGCTATGTAGTAAGGCTGGCCTTGAAATTATAGAGATTCACCTGCCTCTGTCTCCCAAATGCTGGGATTATAGTCATGTGCCACCATGCCAGCATGAAAAACCTATGTTAATTTGTTGTTGTTGTTAATTTTGTTTTTGTCTGTTATTGATAGACTACCACAGCTAAAGTTATAATGAGCAATTTGTACACTATTGATTTCATTGCTGCATTTTAAATAGAGCATTATCAAAATTCATAGAACAGTTCTAATGAAGTAAGTATAAATCCATTTCAGGTATAAAATATAAATTTATTATAAAGTGATTACAAAATTATGTGTTGATAAAATAAGTACACATCAAGAAATAAAAGCAATTGTTGACAGCTCATCTTACATAAGAAAGAAGAGTTGTTAGTCATTTTAAAAATACAAATTGCTCCTAAAAAATCTACAAATAAAAGCAATGATCTGCACAATAATACAATACCATAATTGGGGTATATTGTTATGTAGACTTTTCTGGCTGCTGAGACGAATCTGTTTGTTCTCGTCTGGAAATATGAGAAAGAAGAGACACACTTGATCTTTTAATAACTCCATAATTGCTTCTTTTGTCTAATGAGAATTGTTTAAACAAAGAGAAAAAGAGAGGATGGAATTTTTCATTAATTAATTAACTAACTTTACATCCCTCCTGTCCTTTCAGTCCCTCCCTCTCATCTTACCTCCTCCCATCCCCCTCCCTTTCTCCTTCTCCTCAGAAAAGCAGAGGACTGGCATGTATATCAACCTGTCTTGGCATATCAAGATGAAGTAGTACTTGGCACATCTTCTACTGAGGCTCGACATGGCAGCCCACTTAGGGAAAGGGGATCCAGAGATGGGCCCAGAATCAGAGACAGCCCCTGCTCCAATTATTAGGGGACCCACATGAAGACCAAGCTGCACACCTGTTACACATGTGTAAGGGGCCTAGGTCTGTCTCATGCATACTCTTCGGTTGGTGGTTCAGTCTCTGTGAGCTTCTGTGGGCCTCAGTTAGCTGATTCTGTAGGTTTTCTTGTGGTGTCCTTGACCCCTTTGGTTTGGAGTTTTCCTTCTAGTATCTTCTATAGGGCTGGATTCATAGCTAGACATTGTTTAAATATGGTTTTGTCATAGAATATCTTGTTTTCTCCATCTATGGTGATTAAGAGTTTTGCTGGGTAGAGTAGTCTGGGCTGAATCTGTGGCCCCTTAGGGTCTATAAGACATCTGTCTAGGCCCTTCTGACTTTTAGAGTCCCTGTTGAGAAGTCAGGTGTAATTCTGATAGGTCTGCCTATATATGTTACTTGGCCTTTTCCCCTTGCAGCCTTTAATATTCTTCTTTGTTCTGTACATCTAGTGTTTTGATTATGTGGTAGGAGGATTTTCTTTTTTGGTCCAATTTATTTGTAAGCTCCTTGTATGTTTATAGGTATCTCTCTCTCTTTAGGTTGAGGAATTTTCTTCTATGATTTTATTGAAAATATTTTCTGGGTATTAGAACTGGGAATCTTTTCATTCTTCTATTCCTATTAATCTTAGATTTGGTTTTGTTATAGTGTCTCAGATTTTTTGTATGTTCTGTGTCAGAAACTTTTTAGATTTAACATTTTCCTTTTTCATATAATTTATTTTTTATTTCTTCAAGTTACATCTTAATCACAATCCCCCTCCCTACTCCCCCCTCCAGTCCCACCCTTCCACCCTCTTTCCCCTCAACCTCCCATCCTCTACCTTTTTTTTTTAGTTTAAGGTATTTCTTTCCTTCCCCAACAGCTCCCCCTTTCAGTCCAACAAATGGTTTTCTCTTATAACAATAAATACAATACAAAACAACAGAAATAAATAGGCCACAATTATGAGAGTTATATGGCTTAGCATACATTCCCGATGTCCAGTCCGTATGTATTTGGCACCTGACTTTAAATTCCTACTATCTAACCATCTCCATGAGTTTAAAGTTCTATATCTAACTCAGCTTTCATACTAACTTGCATCACAATTTTAAAAACATCTTCTTAGATCCAGAACACCCTCTTGATTCCTAAACAACTCAAAATTTAACTACAAAACTCTATCTATTCTTCAACCACATCAGAGACCTGAGAGGGATAAATATATCTGGTTATACAGGAAGTGCAGGGCCAGCAGCTCCCAAAACTAAGAAATGACATACCAGTGGCTGCCTGGACAGTTCCCATTTTCTCTCCATACATTACAGCATTGATCTTCAGCCGTTTGGCCCCATTTCTCTGACAGACATTGATTGTAGAGCAGGGGTTATGAAGGACTTGCCTACCCTGTCTTGGCAGAGCTAGGCTGTTGACTTAGCTGCTTCCAAGTTTTGTCCTTTTTGGACAGCATTCTGTCTACAGTTGAAGCAAGGGGTTTTTCTTGCCAAGAGATAGGCTTGCCACTAATTCAACCATCTCACACTGGAGATTCTTCGATGCTCATCTTCTACTTGGAGTAGAATAGGGGGTACTGTCAGGAGCTGACATGTCTCGATATCAAAAAATCTTAAGTTAAGAAAACGTCTTTGAATGCCATATTCTGCAGATCTCTTGAGGTTTTTGAAGACGACCTATCTATCTCTTATATTTAGATAAGTAACTGTTTCTTGTCTCTTAGCAACTTGATTTCTGATTAGCTTAGAAAATAACTGTGATAGACTGTCATAGTAACTAACAAAATGACATGCTTGTATGACTATTAGTTTGCATTTCTTAATTATCCTAAACAGTTTATGATGGTTGGTAGCAAAATGCCAAAACTTCACATTTAATTTTTAAGCATTACTAGGTACAATACCTTTAAGAAGCGTTACCCTTAATTTTATATCAATATACAAAGATCAATACCAATGTGGCCAAATATAATCTTAATTTTGTATTAATATACAAAGATCAATACCTATGTAGCCCAATATAATCTTAATTTTGCATCAATATACAAGGGTCAATACCATTATGGCCAAATATAGTCTTAATTTTGTATCAATATACAAAGATCAATACCGATGTAGTCCAATACAATCTTAATTTTGCATTAATATACAAAGATCAATACCAATTTAGCCAAATATGATATTAATTTTGTATCAATATACAAAGGTATAAGGCCATATTCAATAATCTGTCCTTTTTTCTTGATCTTTCCTATACTATGTCTATGTCCCATTTTTTTCTCAAGTCTGTTCACTCCTACATAGGAGAGAAAGAAGGATACAGAAAAGAAAAAGAGAGATCCCTGGGTCTAACCTCCAAAACCCATTTAACAAGCCCATTTAACAGCTTGTAGTCTCTTCCCCTAAATAAGAAGATTTTCTGTTATTCATCAAATGACCAAAGTGAGGGAAATCACCCTCCCCACCTTCTGGTGATGGGACGTCGCTCTCTTAAAACGACTTCCTGCTGATTTGGGACGTAGTAATCCTGTTTGGGGCCCAAGTAAGAATGGAAAAATGGTTAAAAATGTTAATAGAATCATTTGATGTTCAGTCCTTTTGTGCTCAGCTATTTAGATGTCCTAAGAAGTTTTTAGATAGAAGCTGATCTTCAGGGCTTTATTGGAGTTCTGGCTGGAGCAGTCTGTGGAGCTGAACAATCTTAGCGATTTTGAGTTGTTGTGGTTGTAGACTTTTGAGGAAACAGCTATTGAGGAAGTTTGCAAGGCTGGATCGTCTGGGCCACTCGTCTTCTTTGGTGTCTGATCTGTTTTCTGCTGAGGTTTCTGTTGTCCAGTTGTCCCTGGATTCCTTGAATGGATGCTTTAAATCTCCTGGAAAGATAAGAACAGAGCCCTGCCCTAATCCTAACTCTGGGACAATTACCTTTTTTGGGGGTGGGAGGGTCATGTAATATTTCTCCTGGAGCAAATTTGGTTTTTTGACAATATATAAAGTATTATCTTTCAATCTGGATTAAAGAAGAAATTATTTTGATATTTTGGAACCAAACAAACCTTTAGTGTATATATTTTGAGATCTCAAAGGACAATTTGTTTGAATTTCAGTATGCCTTTTGTAAGTAGCTTTTACACTTAAATCCTTCCAAATCCTATGTGCCTGTCTCTGCATTCTAAGTATTGGGATCAAAGACATCTGATGAGATTAAAGATGTGCTCCACCACCCCTGGATTGAAGTTTTTCTCTATTTAGAGCTTGTTTTGTATCAGGCTGACCTTGAGCTCTGAGATTTGCCTGTTTCTGTCTCTAGTGTGTTGGGATTAAGGGTGTATTCTTCTCGAATAATGGGATTAAGGGTGTGCACCATCACCACCCTGCTCCTTGTAACTCTAGAATTTATAAGACAACTAACTCTATAGTGATCCTCCTGTCTCTGCTGGAGTTAAAGGCATGGGCTAACACCATGCCTTTCATGTATTTTACCTTAGTTCTAAGTTTTTTCAACTCTTGGAGGTTTATAAAACCAGGTTGAACAGCTGTAACCTTTAATTTATTTACAGTATTTTAAACCTGTTACCTGCTTTTTAATGCCAAACCATGGAAATAGCCTATACCTCTACCAAAAAAAAAAAAAAAAAAAAAAAAAGAACTTTTAAGCTGCTATCAAGTTTGTGTAATCTATGTGGCCACCTGCCATCTAACATTCTAATCTGAAATTAAGGCCATTTTCCTTCATGCTAGTAAGGCAAGTATACCTTTGGTAAATTATAGTTTGAAAATTTTATATTGTATTTTTATTATATTTTTAAGCTTATTAACTCTTTTCTTAAAAAAGTATTATTTACTTCTTGAACATAGTTTCCTCCCTCCTCCCTCCTGGCCCCTCCATTCCTCTCTTCTTCTCTCCCTCCCTCCCTCTCTCCCTCCCTCTCTCTCTCTCCCTTCCTCCCTCCGTCCCTCCTTGTTCCTCTACTTGGTATTTTCCTTCTCCTCAGATGAGGTGGGCCCTCACATATCATACTCCCTCAGATCTTGCATCATGTGAGGGCCAAGAGCTTCCACTTGTACTGGGGCTTGATATGGCACACCATCTAAGGTAAGGTGTTCCCCTAACCTGCAGCAGATTCCATGACTCACTGGTGGGTAAAATTTTTCCTAGGATCGATATGCTAGGGTCCTATCTATTTGGGTCTGTGAGTTGTAGGCTAGTTATCCTGTGATGTATGGTTAATATCCATTTATAAGGGAATACATAGCATGTTTATCTTTCTGGGGCTGCGTCAGCTGGCTTAGGATGAGCTTTTCTAGCTCTATCCATTTGTTTTCGAATTGCATGGTTTCCTCATTTCTGATAGCTTAACATTTTCTTTGACTGATGACTCTCTCTTATATCCTGTTGGCATGCTTGCATCTGTACTTCCTGTTCTTGGGTTCCCTAGGTCTCCCTCAGTTTGTGGTTTGTTTTTGTTTTGTTTTTAATGCTTCTATGTCCATTTTTGGGTCTTGAGCCCTGGCTCTTGTAGACTGTGTTCTTATGCTAGCCTTTAGCCATCTGGTTGTCCCTGGTGCAGGCTGGCTACCCGGATATTCCTGGTGTCTGCAGGGCTCCTGGATGTTCCTGGGGCCAACAGGCATCCTCAGGGAGGCAGGCAGAGCAGTGGCCCTGACAAAGGAGCTCAGGGGACAGAGCACAGCTCAACACTGCTGGCTGTGCCCAGAGGGACCTGCAGGGGACTGGGGGAGGGGCTCGAATCTGGATGTTCCTGGGGCTGGCAGGGCTCCTCAGAAGGCAGACATTTGGGGTTGATGATTCGGTTCAGGGGACAGAACAAAACTCCGGGAATATTTTTTATCTGGAAGAGATCATTCTAAATGGGAGCTTTTCATTGTGCCTCTTCTAGATCCTTCAAGAAGGGTTAATGCCTCCAGTACCAAGGCTGTAGGATTTCTATGCCAGTTGTCCCAAATACTTTTGAGTTATATGAGGATCATGCTCATGGATGAAACTTTTTTATCATGCATGTACTTCCTTTCTTTAAAGACTTTAGAATTTGGGAGAAATGCTTTCTAAATACACAAACTTTATTCAATACAAAAATTGAAAGCATCAGAGAACTTTCTACTGAAAGACCCGGGGGAGGGAAGTCCGTCTCCCGACTCCTGACACTCAGGATATCACGGCCACCCAAAAAGTCACAAGAGACCTTCTTGATGCAATCGCAAGTGGTTTATTTTGGGGCACTGAGGGCGCCATCCATATCCCATGCAGGGGTAGGAGCTGCGCCGACAATTTGGGGGAGAGTAGATTATTTAAACTACAACCCAAAGGGGTGAGGGGAAATACAAGTGGAATGTACCAGCCCATTGTTTACCACAACCCAAGCGGGGAGGGGAAATGCAGATGGAATGGAAATGCAGGTGGAATGTACCAGCCCATTAGTCAGCAGGAAACATCTCAGGAATGAATTTAATCTTACTTTACTATCAGCTTTGTGGTTAGCTAGTTCCTGGAGCGTGGCTGCCCTGACTCCATTGCCTGTCACGGGGGTCTCTAAAATTTTTATTCCTGTCACTACATTTGCAATTAATATGCAATTAATTTTCATGGCACTTAGATTCTAAAATAATGATGCACACTCAGTAACTATGTGAGGGTTTTTACTAGTAAACACTGGAACCTCAAATTCTAAAGTAAGAAGGTAGTGATTGCAACTCTAATGATCTCCAGCACCCCAAATCAGGTAGAGGTCATTGTCAAAAGAAACACCTGTTTAAAAAATTAAAAGTCCAAAGGTATATAGCATGTTTGAGATTTTTTTTTTTATGTCAGAACAACTTAGGAATTGTTTGAAAAAAATAATAAAGTGCCAGAAAAATTAAAAACAAAGAGATCAATGATAAGCCTAATACCATAGGCACTTTCTAAACTTGCTAAACCTTTACATTCATTCATCTTGAATTAGATTAAATGATTGTAAGAGAAGTCTCCCATTCAGAACTTAAATATTATCACCATATATTCATTGTGTGTAGTGATGTGCTTCACTGTACTACATGGGCTTCACACTGCACACGCATGTAATGCATTTTGATCATGTCCCCCTCAGGGACGTCACCTCCCCCTTTTATTCCATACATTGCCCCAGACACTCTTACTTCTACTTTCGTGTCCTATATACAGAAGATTTCATCTGTTTATGTATAATCTTGGGATCACAAAAGGGAGAAAACATACAATGTTTATCTTTCTGAGTCTGATTTATTTCACCTAAGTATTACTCTCCTGAATGAGTCATTAAGAAAACAAATAATAAATAATGATAAAATTTGACAAAGATATGGAGTAAAAAGAATATATTTTTATTTACAGATGTAAATTTATAGGTATGAATTACTTCAGCTGCATGGGAATTGGCATTAACGTTCCTCAAAAACCCCTAGAAATAGAGCTACCACATGGCCCACCTATGTTACTCCCGGGCTGTGACTGAGACTCTAAACTAGCATATACCTCGGCCCACTTACATGCATTTATTACATCATTGCTCACAATTGCCAAGTAATAGAATCAGACTCGGAATCTGTGAGCTGAGGCGTGGATAAAGAAAATGTGGTCTGTACATACAACTGAACTTTATTCAGCCATGAAAATGACATGTCTTTTTCAAGAAAAAAAAGTGTGGAACTATAGGTCTCAATGTTAAGTGAAGCCATACCCTCTCTTGCTACTTAGATAATTATCTGTTATCTACTGGCTAATTTTGTGTGTATGTATGGCATGGCGTGTGTGTGGAGATCAGAGGACAATTTATAGGAGTTGGTTTTCTCCTTCTACAATGTGGGACCC
>CAJQZJ010003646.1:8390261-8430154 GCA_907164525.1 Lophiomys imhausi | reverse complement strand
TCATAGTCTGGGCATACTCCAATACACACACACACACACACACACACACACACACACACACACACAATTATGAGGAAATAGGATAGTGGAGAGCATCCACTGTGCCATCAGAGAGCCTGGTATTAGATTTTTGTATCTGACCCTTGGTGTGTATGGCTTCAGGCAGGTCTATGCTCCTTCTCTTCTTCAGTTTGCCCATCTGTGGGAGAAGGAAGCTCACACCAGCATCACACTTGCTCATGGGACTGTGAAGTAGGTTCAATGAGATGCATGCCTCCAATACTACCAACAGCAACAAAAGCACCCATGTGCTACACATGTTAGCTATGTGTGTCACGGTTTCCAGCTGCTGATGACTCTGCTCTTCCATTTCCCTCTTTTGGATCCCATAAATAAGTGAGGAAGAAGCAACACTTCTAAGTCACATGATATGACAGATGGGGTATCCATGTTGTAACACAGACCTCTCTTTGGATCTTATCTCTTATTAGCTGTTTTTCGGAAGAGTATACAGTGTTCTGCTTGTTTCTTCTATTACTTCTTTTTCATTTGCGGGCATAGCTCTACCTCAGTAAGCTTCATCAATATTAAAATAAGTTGACATGCTTAAAGCAGGTAGCATGTGACTATGTGCTCCAAAATGTCCACACACACCCATTTCTCTCTCTTTCTGTCACTGTCCACACACTTCATGACTGTGCCCTTTGGATTCTCTGAGGAACTATGTCACAATGAAACCACTTGGGAAGCAGGCAGCAGGAGGGGAAAGGATAGAATGTACGTATGTGGGTCCCTTCTGTTGTGGATCTAACCCAAGTTTATGAGGACCCAGCTCCAAGTTCTAGGAACAAAGCAGGGACTTTCGTTCGGCCCCTGCCCTGGCAGACTCCTGCATTCTGTGTTTGGATAGACGCAGGCAGGGGTGCTTAGGAAGCAGCAAGGCAGCAAGTGTGAAGGATGTTAACGGAAGTGTGCAGGAGGGGTAGCTGAGCCATCTGTTGGCGCAGCTGGTCAAATACTGGCAAGGAAGTGAGGGTTGCTGTAGCCTTCCATTATTCAGCTTCTAGCATAGGCCAGAGATTGCCCTGGGGGAGAGGGCAGAGGACCAAATCTGGTGGTTATTTTGAGCCGATATCACAGAAGTGCCGCTCTGAGAAACAGCCCAGTGGTATCATAATGATACAGGCTGGAGACAAAAGGAGGGTATGGTGAGTCTGGAAATGGCTTAGAAGCACAAAATCTCCACAAGGAGTTACATCACTGGATTTGAAGCCAAATGGCATGTGCAAGTCCTATTGCCGTGTTTTTTTTAGGGATCTTGAGATGAGATTTGAGGAGGCAAGGTTGGAGTAGGTATGACAGTTTGTCTTCATTGTCCACTTGACTGCATTTGAAAACACCTGGAAGACACACCTCTTCACATGTCTAGGAGGGTGTTTCTAGACAGGTTTAACTGTGTAGAGAACACCCAGCCAGAATGTGGGCAACAGCATCCCATGGGCTGGGGCTCTGGACTGAATAAAAAGAAAAAAAGAACAGAAAAAAAGCAAGCTAGGATACAGTGTTGGTCTTTCTCTGCTACCTGTTCTACTGGAGACGTGGACTGCCAGCTACACTTATCTGGTGCCTTTGAGTCTGCTCTTTGCCATGATTCACCATGAACCAAAATAAACCCTTGCTTCCTTCACCTGGGATAAAATGAGTTAACAGTAGAGCAGCAGGTAGCGGTACCCTCCTAAGAGCCCTTGGGATGAGAAAGACTAGAGTCAAGAGCACACAGAGCATCGGGAGGTGGTGAAATCACAGGACTTCTGCAAGTGGGGGGACAGGGACAACAGAGCAGGTAGTGCTACTGTGTGGAGGGGCTGAAAGAGGCACAATCGGAGCCCCAGTATTGATTGTGATATCCAGGTCACTGATGTGGAAATAGGCTTCATCAGGAGGGGACTTCAGGATTATTTGAAAAGGGGTTAGGTTTATTACTGAATAATAAAGGAAGCTTTTTTGGCTTTTTTCATGTCTAAATAACCTTGGAGCTTAATTTTATTCTTAAGTGAGCTCACAGTCTCAGGGGACAAAGTCAGACATCAGGAAGAACAATCACTTGATTGTTCTTCTCTAGTTTCAGTTTCTCCACTGAGGCCATGGTACGCAGGCTCAGGTCAAGGGTCAGAAGTGCAGATATCTACCTGGGCAGGTGACATGGATGTAAGAAGTGTACCTGCAGGCAAGTCCAAGCATCCTTGCTTCTAACAGACACTTCCCGACTGTAGAAACCACTTGCTGTGGTCCTGGTTTCTCTGACTGAACACCGAGCCTTGCACCGGGTGTCCAGGCTACATTCCTGCCAGGATTCTTCTGGTGGTTTGATTTCTTCGTGGAAGGCTGGGTCTTTTCTTCAATGTCTAATACACTTTGTATATCAAACACCACATTCTGTAAAAAGTCAGTCTAGCACACACGTTTCTTTCAAAACATGTGGCTGGCTCAGTCTTTGGGATCTTTTCCACTCCTGAACACAAGGGTATGAGGATGAATGCTTCTTTCTTTTTTGTTGTAGGAGGGGGAAAAACCACACTCTGGATGTGATAACACCTGGTTGTTGCCAGCCCCAGCGTGGACATACAGAGGGTGGTAGGACTGTGCCACGCACGGTGAGCTCAGTCTCCCCCCCCACCCCCGCAGCCGGAAAAGCTTCAACAACACTGGGCCTCCCGCAAACCCGGCCCACGGCAGCCCACGGAGATCGGGCAAGCCTAGCGAGCGGGGCGAGCCCTACCGGTGCCCAGCGCGGGAGCTCTCATCCCGGACCACTGGACAGGCCTCGTGAGCAACCCTGCCAACCGTGGAAGGGGCCGAGAGTCTGAGAGGGCCGCGCGCGGGGGATCCGGGACCTCCGACGGACGGACACTCTACGGGCTCACCGCCCCTCGCCCCGACCACGGGGGTCGGCCGGTTGCCTCATCCTCACAGACACCGGGCAAAGCCAGGAGCCCCGGCGGAGGCGGCGACTCCCCACCGACGACGACACGCGCGTGGTCACCCCTGTGAGGAGGAAGACGCCGCCTCCCCGGCGAGAGGAGTTCATCCCTTCACAGCAGAGCTCAGTTTTATATTGAAAATAAATCAGGGACAGGAGCCTGTCCTTTGTGCAGCCAGCGGCTACCTGTCACTTGGCAAGACTTGAGTTTGGAACTCTGAGGATATGGGTTTGGTGTGGCTGTGTAACCCAAAGATTTCTTGAAGGAGAGCAGTATATCCTAATATTTCGCATGGAACTCTTCTGAAGTATAAAATCTGGGGAGTGGACTGGGGAAGATGGCTTAGAGGGTAAAGTGCCTACCTTGAAAGCACGAAGACCTGAGACTGATCCCTAGAGCCAGGTTATTAATGACAACTCTCTAGCAAGGAGGAGATAGGTAGACTCCTGGCCAGCCAGCCTAGATGATCTGACATACTTCAGGCCAGTGAGAGACTGTCTCAAAACAGCAACAAAAGAAAAAAGAGATGTGTATACCTGAAGAATGATAGCCAAGGTCATCCTCTGGCCTCTACAGGCTTGGGTACACCCATGCATATATATACTGACACATATACATGTACCTGCATGTATACACAGGAACACACACACATATAGATGCACACACAATATTAGTGACTAAATTTAAATATAAATACTAATAGTATCAGCAAGGTCATGGTCCAGGTTACCCACAATATGTATATTTCAGATACTCACAAAGTTTGAAGACTTTGACCAGAGATCTTTTAAAAAAAGATTTCTATATTTATGTGTGTATTTGTGTGTGTTTATGTATGTGGTGTATGTGTGTTTGTGTGTGAGGGGTGTGTGTGCTTGGTTTGTGTGTGGTGTGTGTGCTTGTATGTCTCTGTGTGTGTTGTGTGTGTGTGGTGTCTGTGTATGTTTGTGTGCGTGTATTTGTGTGTGTGTGTGTGTGTGTGTGTGTGTGTAGCTGAGGTTGCCAGAAGAGGGCACAGGGTCCCTGGAGCTGGAGTTGTAGTCAGTAATGAACCACTATGTGTATACTGGAAACCATACTCTGATCTAAGCAAGTGATTGTAACCATTAAGCCATCTCTCCATCCCCCCCAACCACATGATCTTAAAGGTCCTATAAAGTTCCTTTAAAGCTAGTACTTACTACTCAGGTGTCACTTACTACATACACTCTGGGTATTAAAACCTTCCACTGGCCTTCTCCATTCATGCTGAGGATCAGAGCTCAGGTCCCCAAGCTTGGGCAGCAGAAGCCTTGCCCACTGAGTCATCCCCTTCATCCCTGTACTTCTTCATTTTAAAAACTAATTTCCTTAATAGATGTTAGCTTATGAAATTCGTTGACTGTGAACAGATTTTTCTGTTCTGTATGAAGTTACTGGTTGAGGATATTTTAGCTTCGTGTACAGGGAAAGATGGATTTATGAGGTGGGAAGATATTAGTATATCAGAAGGAAGGCCTGGCCTACCTTAGGAGACTGGAGAGAGGGCTGCCAATTAGGATCAGCATCTTCCAATCAAATCTCATATGTAAATAAGTAACTGACATTTGATTGGCTGCTGGTGATTCTCAGAGGAGGAGATGAATGTTTTGTTTTTCCTGTGGCCCCCTTACCCACAGAAGGTTAATACAAATGGAGGCTCACCATACATTTAAACAATCTGTCACAGCGGAGAGACTTCCTGGCTTTTTGGTTAAAGAGGCTTTTGAATGTATGTATGAGCAATATAGGAGCTGGCTCTTTACTTCAGCAAATATGAAGATGTATTATCCCTCGAGGTTTGTTATTAACCTCCATTTCACCTCCGTTAATATTTACTCCACAGGTCAATAAATCTTGATATTCACTCCAACAGAAGCCAATATCTTCAGATTATGAGTTATTAATCTTGGCTAAACTGAAAAGTGTCTGAATATTTTCTTTCACTAGACAAAAAAGAAAAAACGTTTCAGGTTGTCTGCTTCCTCCTCTTCTTCTTTTTCTTCTTCTCCTTCTTCCTTTTCCTCTTCTTTTCTTCTCCCTCTCCCTCCTCCTCCCCCTCTTCCTCTTCTTCTTTCTCTTCCTCCTCCCTTCCTTCTCCTCTCCTCCTTCTCTTGGAATACCAGCTTCCTTGTGAGACTCATGGTTTGAGTCCCCATGTGAATCCTGGACAACTCAGCCACCTTGACAGAGCCTCCAGAGTTAAGGCCAGGGGACAATCTTACTTTTTAACTCCCCTGTGAAGTACCCTGACTTTAGAAAGACCCAAGATGGGCCTGTGGACAATTAGTGCTGCATTATCTTTCTATTATTTAGTGACTTTGCATGCCTTGACTTAAAAACTAACAAAGGCTGGGAAGATGATTCAGTCTATACAGTGTTTGCTTTGTGGGATGAGTACCTGAGTTTGATCACTGGAACTCATATGAAAACTAGGCTGTGGGGCACACACTTGTAATTCCAGTGTTGGGGAGACAAAGAGAGATTCACTGGACAGCCAGCCTAACCTAATTGGCAAGGTCCAGGGCAGTGGGATACCCTATCTTAAAAAAGATGAATATGAATGGACAGCATCTGAGGGAGGACAACAGGAAAATTAACCTTTGCCCCCTACACGTGCGCACGCACACCCACGCATGCACACACCCAAGCACACACACACACAATTAACAATAAAAATAAATCGTTAAACAAAAACCTCAGCATTCAGAAGGAATCCGTATGAGTATTGCAATGACCCTATGGCCAACCTGGGCTACACAGTGAGTTTCAGGCCACCCTGGGCTACACAGTGAGTTTCAGACCATCCTGGGCTCTAATGTGAGACCCTGTCTTAAGAAAGCAAACACAGAAACAAAAAAGTAAACTGACAAAACCACGATCCTTTATTAAAAGAAGTGAAGAAATCATCCCAACTGAAAGGACTGGGAGCCTGTCCTTTCCTCCTATCAGCTTTTAGACTGTTTTCATTGGTAGGTTCAGCTTCTCCAAGGGATGATAGGTCCCCAGGAAATTCTGTGAATCCTGTGGTTTCATCACCACGAACCATATCCTCCCATTCTGAAGAAAGAATGCATGTCACAAACCCAGCTCTCCCCAGTTTAGTTTTCAAGACAGGGGAAATTTGTCAATATGTTGCAGGAGCAAGTGTTTACAATAGTTACTTTTTTTTTTCTTGGAAAGACACTACAAAATGTAGAAAGGTATTTGGGAGTTTTATTTATTAATAAACTTTTTTATTGGAAGATGTACAGGGTTGACACTAATAATTTTGTATCACTGGCCTCCCACTCCCTTTGTGTACGACTGGGTAATTATTCAAAGCTCTATCTGATGAGGTTTTCTTCATCCTAATTTTCAGTTGTCTTAATAAGATAGAAAAAGTCAGAGCCATGAAAACAATGCTAAGAGATTTCCATGGAGGATTCCACCCTCTCCACTTTCCATGTTATATACTCAGTCATTTGTTTGACAAACACTGACAGTCCTCGCATGCTGGGCCCTGACCTACGTGTTGAAGCAGAGCAGAAACAGGGCAGCCTGTGTCCTTGAACATTTCTACCCTTCTGGATATGCTGATCGGAGGGGCAAGACTACTTACTGCTTGTATCAGTCTTGTCCTTGGATCTGAATTAATCATGGTTTTGCTTCTTGAGAGCAGGTGGTAGGGAAATCCTCCACGTGCTGTTGGCCAGGGTGATGTCTGCATAATGTATGGACTCTGTGTGTTTAAACTCCTGAGCGGTGGATCATTAATACCAGGTACAGTTATTGAAATGAACCCCTGAAAACATCTTCAGCTTGCAACCTGGACTCCTGCCAAGTTTTCAAGGCTTTCCTGACAGAAAACTGCTACCGGTATTCTCTTTTTGAGACCAAGTCTCCTTTAGCCCAAGCTGTCCTTGAACTTATGTAGCTGAGGATGTCCTTCCACCTCCACCTCCCAAGCATTGAGATTACAGACATGTGTCACCATGCCTCATTTATAGGTTGGGATCCAACCAGGAGCTCTGTGCATGTCAGTCAAGCCAGGTACCGATTGAGCTACACCCCCAGCCCACCCCTTTTAAAATATTCATACAAATCAATAACAAAAATGTCCCCAAAGGTCATGAGAACCAACCATACAGCAGACTGAGACCACATTCATAACAAGCATATGAAATGATGGTCAATTTTCTGTTACCAACAAAACAGAACAAATTTAAACAAGGTGCAATTTCACACTTTTCAAGTGACCAGCATGGGAAAAATTGGAAAATCATAGCTATTGACAAACAAGACTTTGTAGAGCTTAAGAACAGACTCTATTGCTGGGGTGGTAAACAGGCCTGACTACTTTGAAGAACAATTTGGTTAGATTGCATGTTTCAGATGATTTTACCTCCATAGTCCCAGATCCATCTCAGAATGGGGACCATGGACCATCAGTACCTTCAGCACTGGCAGGGGCTGGGCCAGCACATCAGAGTTCCCTTACTCCTGCTGGTCCTGTATTTTACCAAGATGCCTATGGGCCCTGTAGGGATGTTCCAGACCAGGAAGCACTGGTCTAAAGACTTTTCCATACAGAAGCACAGACTACTTTAGTAAAATGTGGTTGATAACTTCAATAGCTTATATCTATCTATCCATTCATCTATTTATTATCCATCACTCTATTATCTATATATCATCTGTTATCTTTCTATCATCTATCAATGTGTTTATTATAGGGGCTAGAGAGGTGACTTGGTGGTTAAAAGCATTTGCTACTTAATCTGGGAGAGGAGCCAAGTTTGGTCTCATCACCCACACTGGGTGATTCACAACTGCCTGTAACTCCAGCTGCAGGGGATCTAACTTTTTTTTGGAGGCAGGTTGGCATATGCACACAGAAACACACACACACACACACACACACACACACACATAAATAAAAATAAGTCTTTAAAAGGCTTTAAAATGCATCTATTAGCTATCATGTAACGATCTATCATCTATTAGCTAGCGATCATCTGCCTGTCATCTTCCTGTTGGCATTTAGCTTGCTAGCTGTTACATGTATTTAACCAACTATCATTCATTCATTTATCCTATAATTCTCTGTTATACATTATGGGTTCACCACTTACCTATTTATTATCTCTCATATGTCTATCATCATATCAATCCATCCATCCACCCATCCATCCATCCATCCATCCATCCATCCATCTATCTATCTATCTACCATCCATTCATCCATCCATCTATCTATCTATCTATCTATCTATCTATCTATCTATCTATCTATCTACCTATCTATCATCTATCTATCATTATCTTCTATCTGACCTATGGATGCTTCCACTCTATCAGCTGTGAGGCAGACGTGGCAGAGAGTGAATGGCCTGAAAACCCTATGGTATTTGTTTCTCTACTGAGTTGGGCAGTCTGTACTCAGAATAAACATTTCATAGAATCAGTCCAGAACACTCTTTTGTTGTACTGTCTATCAGGTTTCAAAGTGAAGACAATTATACACATACATTTGCAATTCTGTTTGGGGCTAGTCATCTGAACTCAAAATGTAAATTTGAAATTTACATTTGCATTTTTCTCTTGTCCCTCCTGTTCGTGCTTCCATTGTTACTTTACTTAATAATAGAAGTGGGAAGTAGTGGAGGAGAGCATCTCATTTTCTTTGACCCCATCTTCCTGAAACTGACAGTTTGATTGGAGATGTACCAGCTGTTTTGACAAGACCTGCTTTGCTCTGAAAGAACTGTCTGGACGTGGGATCATGAAAAGGGAAATTAGAATTACTTGTGGCTACAGTTTACGTGACAGGTGCGCTACTGAAAATCTGTGATAATTCAAGACTCCAGTGGCTCAGGACTCATCCTGGCCAAGAATGACAGGTGTTTCTGTTCATTAACTAAGGTGGTGGCTCCAACGACAATAGCCTAGATAGGGCTTACAGCTCCTCCTGTCCACACTTGTGAAGCAATGCACTTTCTTGCTTTTTACAGGGAGTAATTGGCACTTGTTTCTCAAGCACGCATTACTTGAGATTGTACTCACATTTTCAAATTCAATTTGCTGAAGGCAATCACTGGAAAGGTTTAGCACAACTTGTGAAGAACAAAATAGAGAGCGCTTGCTCTGTACTGATTCCCAGTCTGCTTTTTCCTAGTGAAGCCTTGGAATCACTAATCTTTACCCCCATGCTTGGAGGCCCAGAATAGATACTCCCTAACCTGCCTAGAACTTTGGGGTGGAAAATGATTAGATTTTGGCCAACAGGACATGAATGGAAATGAGGTATACAGTTTTGAGACTGACTCATCTTTTTTCTTCTTCTATCTAGTCTATGCCTTGGTTCCTAGTGTGGGAGCTGGCTGCTCTGACTTATTCAAAATGAGAAAATATCATAGAGATGGAGGAATGAACCCCAAAATGATGTCTCCTAGTCCAGTTCTGCATGCTTGTAGATCTTCAACCTGTTGCTTAAAGAAGAAAACTCTGCAATGCTTTCAATTTCAGCCATTGCCATGGTCTGAATGAAATGCCTCAACAAGTTTGAATACTTGTTTCCCAGCTGGTGGAGCTGTTTTAGAAGATTCTGGAACCCAAAGGAAGTGGAGCCTCCCTGGGAGAAGCGATTACTGAGAGAGCCTGGTCCTACTTCCTGTCTTCTCTCTACTTCCTGTTCCACTAAGATGTGAAGAAATGAGGAGTCCCAGACACACATTCTCACATTCCATTGCTTGCCATCATGTCTTTACCCCCAGAAGGATTGTCTCCCCTCAAACTGTGAGCCCAGAAAAAGTTTCTTCCTTTAAGTGTCTTCTTGTCAGATATTTGGTCACATCAAAAATCAAAGTAATGAATGAATACAGTCAGCATTATTTAGGGTTTCTGGAAAAGGTAACTTGTATATTCTAATTAATAAAAGTGGATGGCACATCCACTTCTCCAACAAGTAAAGAGATGTTCAGGGTTAGGGGGATACAGTTTAAGAAAAAGACAGAAGACTTTAGGTAGAGTCAGGCAGCCTGATTTGAGCTCGGGCTTCTCCATCTATGAAAACATATGACCTCAGCCAAGTTATTCTTGTTTTGTTTATTTTTAAATGTCCATGGTGTATATTAATTTTATAGAGTATCATGTTACATAAGGACATTTGCATACAAGTACATGTTTTAGTTGAACATATTCCCTCTATAGTCCCCTCCCACACCCCTTCCCATGCTTGAACAAGTTAGTGAAATTCAGTGACACTCAGTCCTTGTCTCTTAAACAGAAAAACAAAAGAAGCCAAAATACATGATACCCTTAGCCGGGCGGTGGTGGCGCACGCCTTTAATCCCAGCGCTCGGGAGGCAGAGGCAGGCGGATCTCTGTGAGTTCGAGGCCAGCCTGGTCTACAAAGCGAGTCCAGGACAGCCAGAGCTACACAGAGAAACCCTGTCTCGAAAAAAAAAATACATGATACCCAAACATCTGCAGAACTAAATGAGGGGAATGAACAGGAAGGTCCACTGTGGAAACACAGGTGACATATACTAGAACGTTTTTGTTTTGTTTTGTTTATTTATTACTTCAAGTTACATCTCCATCACCGTGCCCTCCTTCCATTCCTCCAGGTTCCACCCTCCCACCCTCTCCTCCCTCTCCCACCCATTCCAGTCCTCCCATATGGAGTGTCCCTATATATATCAGCCCCTCTCAGTTCAACAGCCATATGAGGACTAAGAGCTTCCTCTTGCACTGGGGGCTTACATGGTAGCACCCCTAGGGCATATACTAGGAATTTTGCCCACAGCTCCTTCTCTGTATATCCAACAGTGCACCAGAGTTCTCTACTTAGAAGGACAGTAGAAATTACTAACCCAGCACATCAAAGCCGATTCCCTTCAGCCTTCCCATGGTCTCCACTCACAACCTTCTTCATCTCACTGTGTGGTCACTCCTTCCATTTGCTCAGGGTCAAGTGGAAAAATCCCATGTAGCCATCTGCTGTGGCCACTTGAATGAGAATGCCCCCATCGGCTCACATATTTGCATGCTTAGTTCCCAATTTATGGATTATTTGGAAGGATTAGTAGGCATGGCCTTATTAGAGGAGATGCTGGGGTGAGTTTTGAGGCTTCAAAAGCTCCACACCAGGCCCAGTATCTTTCTCTCTCTCTCTCTCTCTCTCTCTCTCTCTCTCTCTCTCTCTCTCTGCTGCCTGCAGATCAGAATGTAAAGCTGTCGGCTGCTCTGCCTCAGTGCTGGCCAGCTTGCTGCCAGGCTCCCCTCCATGATAATAATGGACTAACCCCCTGAAACTGTAGGCAAGCACCCAATGAAATGTTTTCTTCTTATAAGAGTTGGTTTGGTCATGGTGTCTCTTCATAGCAATGGAAAAGTGACTAACACATCCTCTACGCCCCAGTATTTCTTAGAACTTATTTCAATTTGTCAGAACATTGGTACTGGTGTCTAGCTTCAAAGTACAGCTGGATCTAACCTCCCACCCCCAGCCCAGAATCCTCTGCTACGATCCTGTGGAGAGGGATCAATATCCTCAGCAGTCCATGTCTCCTGACTCACTATGACTCACACAGTCTTAGAGACTTTATCTCAAGTTACACAGTGTTCACAAACTCAATATTAAGACTTGTTCTGGTTTTACTCTGTTCTTGTAAAATCAGACCAAAAATCAGCTGAGGGGAGAAAAGTATTTATTTGACTTTTATACTTCCATGACGTGGTCCATGCTGAGGGAAGTCAAGGCAAGAACTAAAGTCTATTCACCCCTACGAGCCTTAATTTTCTCATCTTAATGTTCCTCTCAGTATCTTATGTGTTGAAGATATTACAAAGAGCAGATATATTGTAATAGGCATCCAACAATTATTAATGGCCTTATCTATAGATATACAGTTGGAGCAGTCTGATATAGAAATACTGTAGGAATGAGTTTTTAAGAAGTCACTAAACTAGAAAACGTATTTTTGTTAAATATAGTAGGAAAAGAGTGGTCTGTCTGGGAAAGGGAAGCTGCCACTCAGTCTCCTTCAAGAGAAAGGCCTTTGAGGCCATGTTTGGGTCTCAAGGTGGAAGAGAGAAGATCAGACAGAAATTCTACAATATGTGGGAGAGACCAAACATGACAGTGGAAGGTCACAAGGAAAGGAAGCTAGAAAGCTGGTCCATTTTGCTGTTACACACACCCAGCACTGTCGAGCTAGAATCCCTTATGCTGTATGCATGGATGAGTGCCCACAAGTCAGCTGAGGTTGGTCTGTAAGGACTCTGCTTCAAGTTCAGTCTGCTCTCCTGAGACTGGACATCGAGTCAGGGTGTGTCTTTCCCAGAGGAAAGAGAGCAGCCTAGAATTGTCTGCTGCACAAGCATTTTTGAAGCAGCTGCCGGGATCTTGTCTGCTGATTCCCCCACTGACCAAAGCATATTCAACAGCTAAGCTCAGATTCCCGGGTAGGCAATATCTGTCTATTATAATAGGAAGGGAAGAAGGAGTTATTAGATTTTAGTCTACTTGTGTGGGGAAAATAATAAATTTTTTAAGATCTCAAATATATCCCACTCTCTGGCTTGCCTTCTTTCAGGGTTTCAGTTAAGCCTGAATGTTTTCAGAAGGAATCTTTGCAGTACTCCATGGATGAAAACTCATTTTAAGATGTTAGAAGCAAACTAATGTGAAAGAAAAGTCAGCTTAATAGACCTTAACAAAAAATGGAACAGCTTCGCCTGGAATCCCTAAACTCATTACTATGTGTTTAAGCACTAAGAAAGTTAAGAAGTGACAAGAGGGAGAAAAGGTTTTTTTTTTTTTCTTTCTCCCCATTCTGATGTCTTCCTCCTTGGTATAAACAGTCCACAAAGATAACATTTGCTAAGTTTTTAACATAATTATCCAAGAGTTTGATGGGAGAGAATGCTTCATAATTTATAAGCCAGTTCTTGTGTAGCCAAATTACATCTATAATCCTTGCATATTAGAGAGACTATAAAACACAATTACATGTTACACAGGAAACAAAACCATAACACAAAATGAACCAATCAATACAGCTCCTTCCCCCCTCAGGATTCTGTTTGATATTTTAATGAGCCAAGCTCCCAAACTAAGAATCAATATCCATTATGTCCCCTTCAGAAAGGAATAGCGGTCCCATCTTGTTACAGAGTTACCAGCAGAAAGTTCTCGTTAGCCTTTGTCTCCAGGGCCCGGGCAGTGGCCCATGGCAACAGTGCTCGGCTGGTCTCATTCTGGGATATTTGCTACCACAAATAATTTACTAGAATCCCATTTGTCTGTGTCAGAATTCTTTCACTTTGATAGAAGGAAAAACTGAAGTCGGTGGAAAAGTGAGGATCCTCTTCTTGGCCCACAAAACTCAGACCTTTTCCAACATACCACGCTTATGTCAGGAGGAGGAACTCAAAAGCCCTAGAACATGAGCTTCCATACTTAGGACACACTTCTGGAAAAACACAGCAATAGTTTAGGGGCCATTGGATGTTCTGGCCATGCTTCTGTTTGAAAAAAGTGACAACAAGATGGAGGAGCATGAAGTGTGGAGGGGAAGGAAGGAAAGAGAAAGGAGGGGAAAGGAAGCAGGAAGAAAGAGAGGAAGGAAGGAAGGAAGGAAGGAAGGAAGGAAGGAAGGCAGGAAGGAAGGGAGGGAGGGAGGGAGGGAGGAAGGAGTGGAAAAGAATCACCAAAAATCATAGCTCTTTTCTAAAAGGAATAAGAGACAGTTTATTCTGAATGCTCATGGTGAGGTGCTGTTCTTCTCAGCAACTTTTATCATTGAAAAGAGAAAAGAAAAGCGAGGGAGATAGGGAGGAAGGGAGAGAAGAAGGAAAGGACAGAGGAAGTCCATCAGCCGACCATTGACTGAGATTAGTGTTTTTATTTATCCCCTAGAAGGAGATCTAACTGAAGAGTTACAGTCTCATAATGGAAGATGATGTCACTTGTGCCTGACAGCATAAAACCCGGTTCTTCCCACGCACTACCTAATTGCCCAGGCTGCGTGCGTAGCTCCATGGCAATGTTATGCTGAGCAACATGGTAGCCCCTAGTCACACCAGGGCTATTAAGCCCTCAAACTATGGCTAGCTAAACTGAAAAACTGAACATTAGCTCAGCTTGATTTAATTTTGGTGGGAAAAGCCAGTGGCTACCCTGCTGGGGGGCTCTGCTCACTGTGGGAATCTTACATTATCAACTCCTCCTGGGCTCACAAAGCACTGTCATGGTCTCCTCCTCATCAAGACACAGGGAGGCTGGTAACGTGGTGAGGTCCTAGAGTTGGGAGGGCAGGCATCAGAGTCAAGCCTGGCCAACCACAGCCACTATCCCCTACATCTGCCTTTAGCCCCAGGGGAAGCAGAACCCGTCGATAGAGACAAATCTTGTTTTATGACAAAACATGTAGAGCCAACAGAGGTGCAGAAAGAGCCTAGGAATTGGCAGAAGGAGCCTCAGAAGCCCCATGCTAGCCAGGAAAAGTTCAGAAGTTCACTGATGACTGGTCAGGAAAAGCTACTGTGAGCTGGTCAGGTGCCATGTCTTTGGGTGTGTTTCTTGGCTCATCAGTCTTATAAGATTAAGAAGGTGTTGTGAGGGAACGTGGAACAGTTGTCAAAACCATTGGAGGAAAACTCCATGTTTAATTTCTTTTGGAAGCACAAATTGCCCACACATCACTTTCCTTATCTGTTCTCCCTGACTTACCCAAACCTGCCCTGTGGCAGCAGTCTGACGCCTGCATTAATTTGTACCTAGGGCATCCAAGAGCTTGCATTAAGACGTCATGCAGCGCTTGGTCCTCTGTCCTACGGTGTCTTCTGGCTGCAGGAGACTTGGGAACCTGTGGCCATGTGGATGAACAAACACTGCCCCCCAGTGGCCTGGAGGGTAGACAGGACCAAGTCTGAATTCAGGAGACTAGGAGGGGTCTCAGGCCTGACCTTTCCATGAGATGCCAGCCTGGTACCCTGTGGGATGAATAACTTGTGTACACTGGTATCCTAAATGCCCCACCTGGCCCTAAAGGAGTCCGGCCAGGAAGAAGAAAAGTGAGTCAGGCTCAGCTCACAGAGAACTCAAGAGAACTGTCCCAGAATATACAGATGCTAATCTATCTTGTGAGAAAACCAGTCCATTTATGCCATGAACACAGACTATCATATCTGTCACACAAGCCAGAGCCTGAGAATCAAAGGAGAAAAACTCTGAGTGATTACACCACAACAGTGTTTGTGAATCAACAATGTCCAGGAGAAGCCAGCATTTTGGTTCCTTTACTACCATTTACTTAGTCTTGAAGCAGTGTACTCAAACAGTGGGATTTAATTTGTTCTCAAATAAAGCATTGTAATTCTCAAGGGTGCTTTAACTGTCCTGGCAAGAGTGAAGATATTCTAAACAGACACTTGCACCCCTCCTTTTTGCTATCAGACTATTGAAACAATAAGCCCCAAGGAATTCAAATTTCCCCAGAGACATCTTGTAGTATGGAAAAGAAAAAGCTAAAACCCGATGCTGGCCTGAGGGAAACTCATCTCTTAAGAACAGGTTTCACACAGTTCTGGCAACTTGTTGGGGACAAGGATGGGTGGGTACCACACCTTCACCAGGACTGGTTAGCTATGGCTACCTCTTGCCTGCTCTTTAAACCTAAATCTTGCATCAGGACTCAAAAGATAGACTTAGGGATTCACCAGACCTCTTAGCTCCTCTTCCTAGTATGACCACATTGAATATTTCTCCTCTGTCTTCACTATTAATTATCTTTAGTTATCTGTTGGTGAGTGGCTAAGCCCTGCTTGCTATGTTGCCAGGGCCAAGGCTCTGACCTTACAGCTTTGGTAACAGTGTTAAGATGCAGATTACCAGGCCCTAGCAGCAGAAATTTAGACACATCTGGGGTGGGGCCTAGAAATGTGTATTTTAACAAAAGTCTGTGTAATTCCAACAGGATGCTCTGAGAAACACCTTACCTTGAGGCAGGGTCTGATTGTGGATCTGAACCTACATAACGGAGTGGCCTTGAGGAATTCCATCCAGTCCTTAACATCCTCGACTGTAAAGATGGGCTTCTCAATATGTGCTTGATATATTTTGCAGATTAGCATTATCCTTGATAAAGTACTTACTGGCCTATGCAGGAAAAACAGCAACTAAAGGATGGATATTGCATTCTGCTGAAGTTCAGGAGTCAGCCGTTTCTGCATTTGAACTCACAGCAATGGGGATTTCATGGGGATCAACCCATAGATTGAATAAATGTTCTCCTGTTTGGAGGTTCATTTGTGACATGACTGTCCCAAGGTATGCAAATAGGCCACGATCATGGCAAGCTCAGATAGAGAGGAAGGAGGCCATAAACTGTAGCAAGGGACAACGTTTCTCACTGGAACCAACAGGTGGGACCAGGGATGGTTCAGTGGATAAAATGCTTTCCACACATGCATCAGAACTTGAGTTTGGACCTCCAGCACCCACACAAAAGCTGGGCACAATGGTGGGCATCTATGATCTCAGTACTGTTAAGGAGGATGGGGTAGATCTTTGGAGTTCATTGGTCAGCCAGCCTAGCTGAAGCCCCACGTTCAGGGAGAGACCCTGCCACAAAATAAGGGAGGGGGGCATCAATGAAAGAGGATACCTAATGTTGAACTCTGGCCTCTATATATACATGCGTGCAAGCAGGTGGCTATACACACGCACACACACACACACACACACACACACACACACACACACACACACAGAAACACACTCAGGGTGCTGAGCCATGGTAATATTTTGCAAACTTTGGTTGTGCACAAATCACCCACAGCTCTTGGAACAGTTCAGACTCAGACTCAGTTGTGGGATGGGGGGGTCTGAACTGCAATTCTAATATGCTCCCAAGTGCCATCAACACCCGTGCTCCTGACCCCTGGGTCCCTACTTGGGGAAGCAAGGATCTAAAAGGCTTAAAGGGAGATCAGTTTATAAAGCTGTCCTCGGGATTTCAGCTCTCTACTGAATTAAAATGAAATGCTCATCTTCCAGAAAGGAATGGCATGAATAACATCTCTGGGGCGTCATGGCACCCTTAAGTTAATTGCTTTTCTGTAAGTATTTCAAGCAAAAGTACTATGCATTTATCTTAATGCAAATCCTGGAATTTGAGTATATCCATATTCTGATGGATGAAGCAGCTTCCTAGTCAAAACGCTTTACTTTTTTCCCCCTTATTACTATGTTGAGAAGTGTGAGATGTTAGCAGCTTAAGTGCATTCATTCATTCTTCAAACACTACTTTAGCAGGAGCTGCAAGCTCTGCTCACTGCTAGGTTGTGAGACATGGAGAGAAAGCAAATGGGGACACAGGGAATGTTCCAGAGCTGGTTAGGGTGGAGCCACAACCAGACAGCAGACCCTCCATTCTGCAGTGCTTCTAATGCCCACCAGGAACGATCGGGGTGTTACAAAATACAATTCTGTAAGCCTGGGTTCCATTTTCTCCATTCCTTTCCAATGTGGGTAGCAGAGACATGCTTTCACAAGGTAAAATGACCAGGAGATAGAAACACCATTTCTCATCCCCAAATTCTTAATTCAAAGCAGACACGAGTATTTTGTTCTCAATTGCACCTCCCCTCTGGAGCTGTGGGCCACCTCCTCACACTTGAACTTACTTCTTTGGTTTCTCGGTCCTATCTGAAGTCAATGACTCATCAGGCTCTGTGGGCCATCACAGCAGCCAGCCAGTATCCTCCGGCTTCCTCACTGATCGGGATCTGCCTTGTGCTACAACTTCAGCTTGACTCCCAGCTCTGGTTCTCACAAGCTGTGAGGAGCCACAGCTGTGTGTGCCTCTCCCACCCAGAGGTCAGCCTTGTGAAGAAGAAACTTTGAGAAGTTTATAGTGGATGGCTTCTTGGTGTCAGGAAGGTCTCACACTTTCTCTTGTTTTTCCTTGGACTTCACTCAGAGACGTCCCCATCCATGGAGGAAAAGAAAGACCTTACCTTTGAGGACAAAGGGGTCCCACTGAAGAAGCCGAACAAAGTGGCCTTGTAGAGTTCTGCTCAGTAAATATTCCCTCTTTATCCAACCATGCTGCTCTCCAACTTCACTAGATCTAGAACAATGGAACTAGCTTTCCCTGCTTCCTTGGGTCTTTAATTCTGAAAGCAGTTGTGTTCTTGGAGCTGACATGCGTTCTGGGAAAGTAGCCATGCCTGGGAAATGCCCAGGCCATGTCCTCATTTTGGCTTTCCTGGCTGAGTGTTTGAGAGTAACCCCCAGTGGGTTTCAGCCTGCTGGCATGGCTCATGGCTGTAGCACTCTGGTAGCTTTGTAGGTTGTACTTCTGCCCTCGGAGGCATTCTGACACAGTCCTGTTGACATGAAATGTGCAGCTCTTGTCTTCAAAAGACTATTTTCGAGCCATTTCGAGTGACAATGGCCCAGGAACACAGATTTAAGTTACCCCAAATTCCATGTTCTAATGAGGAAGCAGTTTCATGAAGTTCTATGGTTTTACAGAACAACAACAACAAAAAAAAGTCGTAAATCAAGGTATGTTTAAACTACAGTGGTGGGTACCTCAGAGAGGCAGTTACAGGAGATGGGAGAAGCTTTTCTACAAGCCTCAGATGCTGACTGGTGATATCTTTACTGTCAGGTGGTGGAAGCCAGTGGTCTTCTAAGTTCATAGAATGCAAAAGAGTTTTAATATATTAGCCACAGGATGATGGTGCAGGCACAGAAGTGGGCAATGAGTGGCTATTCTGGAGGGCTAGAGGTGGCCTGAGATGGATAATTAGCCTTCGGACCTTCAACATTGCAGTCTCCCCACAGTACTGCAGTTCTAAGCAGTCAATCGGCCTCTGCAGACACAGCATCTTTCCAGGAGTTCTTATTCAGTCCTTTGGACCTCACATTTCCTGTCAGTTTGACCGCCACATTGTATATGTTGTCACTGATTAAAAAACAAAAAGTCACACTGTGTTGAACAGGGCCCTTCAGCCTTCTGGTAGAAGCAGGCTCCAGACTGAGGCTTGCCCCATCCCCACACTGCACCCCCAGTACTGGTGTTCAATGATCCCTAAATTTGCCTTGTTTTTCTGTCCCCAGACACAGAGTCTACCTCTTTGTAAACATAATAGTAGACTTTGACTAATGCTCTGAGGACACCAGAGGCCTCATGGCCAGAGGGTCGCCAACATTCCTGTCAGAAAGAAACCACCACCAGGGGCTTATCTAGAAGGTTGGGAGTGATCTATCCTAAGTGGCTGATGGTCCGAGCTTGCTTCTCCTTCTCTTCCTGCTCCTATTTTTCTTCCTCCTCCTCCTCCTCCTCCTCCTCCTTCTCCTCCTCCTCCTCCTCATTCTCTTCCTCTTCCTCTTCATTCCAGTTTAATTTCCACTATCTCAAATTGACCTATAACTCACCTGGCATAGAAATCAAAATGGAAATTTATCATTTTTAGATTTATTTTTATTATTTTTAATGATGTGTGTGTGTGTGAGCACACATGGGTGCATGGACTCATGAGAGTGTGTATGTACATGTGCGTGTGTGTGTGTGTGCATGTGATGTCTGAGAACATGAACTCAGGTGCCTGTGGAATCCAGAGGTGTTGAATTCCCTGGAGCTGGAATTGCAGGCTGTTGTAAGCCACCCAGGGTGTGTCCCAGGCATCAAACTTGGGTCTCATGAAAGAGTAATGTCTTGCTGAGGTATCTTTTCTGCCCCCAAGTTCATTCCTTGAACTTCCATTTTTGGAGAGAACTTGGACTAGAGGCTGCCCTTCTTGAGTCCAGCCTTCTCTACTTCCTTCCTTTGTTTCTATGTTTTGTGTTTCTCTCCTTTCTTTCTTTCTTTCCCCTTTCCTCCTCTCTTTGCTCATCTGTTTATTTACAATTTTAAATTTGTAAATTTTCTAATATACAGAACATAGAAAAGCTGGTAGTCACCCCACATGTCCTGCCACCCAGCAACAAGACTTTTTCCTCTTACCAACCTGCTTTATCTGTACTTTGAGTGATATGAAATGATTTGTTGTGAACATTCAGCATGCATCTCTGAAAACATCTTTTAAACACACCCCAATATCATCTTAGAATCAGAACCGATGATTCCTACTATCATCAAATAGTAGGAATGACTTCGGTTGTCTCACAAGCATCTTTCTTTGCTCCAGTCTGTCTCAAATAAGCTCCTCGTGAGCCTCTGGAAAGGCTCCCACCTCATCTCCCCTCCTCTGTTTCCTTTTGCATAAATTTTCTGGAAGAAACCAGGTCATGAGTCTTGCAGAAATATTTGCATTGTGGATCTCTACACACCTCGTGTGTGTTGTGAGCAAGTGCATCTGTCCCTGACTTTCTCTAAACTGACACATCTGCCTATGGATCTGCTCTGATGGGAATTTGGTGGCAAGAATGTTGTACATACAGTTCTGTCTCCATATCTCCCTTCACCAGACATACCATGCTTGTTTGTCTTTATGTAATGATAGCACTGTTTAAAATAGTTGTGTGTGTGTGTGTGTGTGTGTGTGTGTGTGTGTGTGTGTGTACATGTGTTTTTGTGTGAGTGCAGGCACATGCATGTTATGATGTATTGTGTGGAGGCCAGAGGGCAAATTCAGGTGCTAGTACTTGCCTTTTACCTTGTTTGGGACGAAGTGTCTTTGTTCTTCACCACTGTGTACGCCAGACTAACGGGTCCACCAGCTTCCAGGGAGTCTCCTGCCCTGTCTCCTGTGTTGCCACAGGAGTGTGAAGGATACCGACGTGTGCCACTGCATTGGGCTTGGATGGGTTCAGAGAATTCAAATATAAGTACTTAAGTTTGTGCAGCAGGTACTTTAACCACTAAGGTCCCTTCTAGCCCCAAGGATTGTATATTTTAATATACTTTAAAGTATTATTTATAAATTAACAACTGTATATATTTGCATCTATACTGTACAAGGTGCTGCTATGTTTTATTTTATTTTTTATTTTTATTTTTTTTAAATACTTTATTTTTTTTCTTCAAGTTACATCTCAGTAACAAACCCCTCCCTATTCCCCCTTCCTATCCCGCCCTTCCACCCTCTTCCCCCCAGAAGTTTCCCCTTTCAGTCCAACAGATGGTTCCTTCTCTTATAACAGTAAGTATTATACAAAACAATAGATATAAATATGCCACATTTATGAGAGTAAATTGGCCCAGTATACCTTCCCAATGTCCAGTTTATACATATTTGGCCCCTGACTATAACATTCTACTATCTAACCAACTCCATGAGTTTAAAGGTCTATATGTGACTCAACATTCATACTATCTTGCAACACACTTTTAAGAGTATCTTCTTAGATCTATAACACCCTCTTGATTCCTAAACAGTTCAAAATTTAACTATGAGACTCTAGCTGTCTATTCTTCAACCACCTCAGAGACCTGAGAGGGATAAATATATTTGCTTATATAGGAAGTGCAGAGCCTGCAGCTTCCAAAACTAAGAAAGAACATACCAATGACTGCCTGGACAGTTCCCATTTTCTCTCCATACATTCCAGCATCAATCTTCAGCCTTTGGGTCCTGTTTCTCTGACAGACATTTGTTGTAGAGCAGGGATTATGAAGGACTTACCTACCCTGTCTTGGCAGAGTTAGGCTGTCGACTTCCCTGCTACCAAGTTTTGTCCTTTTTGGACAGCAGTCTGTCTGCAGTTGGTGCAAGGGGTTTTTTCATGCCAAGAGAAAGGCTTGCCACTAATTCATCCATCTTACAGTGGAGGTTCTTCGATGCTTATCTTCTACTTGGAGTAGAATAGGGGGTGCTGTTAGGCGCTGATATGTCTCGATATCAAAAAAAAAATCTTGATTTAAGATAACATCTTTGAATGCCATATTCTGCAGATCTCTAGGGGTTTTTGAAGATGCCCTATCCATCTCTTGTATTTAGATAAGCAAATGTTGCTTGTCTCTTAGCAACTTGATTACTGGGTAGTTTAGAGAATATCTGTGATAGACTGTCATAGTAGCTAACAAAGTGACATGTTTGCATGACTAGGAGTTTGTTTTAACTATCCTAGACCATTTTAGACGGTTGGTATCAAGAGGTCAGAGCTTCACATTTTATTTTTAAGTATCTCTAGGTATGATACCATTGGGAAACGTTACCTTTAAATTTGTATCAATATACAAAGATCTATTCAATTGTGGTTAAATATACTCTTAATTATGTGTCAATATACCAAGATCAATGCCTATGTAGCCCAATATAATCTTAATATTACGTCCATATGCAAGGGTCAATACCATTGTGGCCAACTATAATCTTAATTTTGTATCAATATACAAAGATCAATACTGATGTAATCCAATACAATCTTATTTTTGCACAATAAACAATGGTCAATACCACTTTAGCCAAATAAACTACTAATTTTGTATCAATATACAAAGGTATAAGGGCATATTCAATAATCTGCCCCTTCTTCTTGGACCTTCCTGTGCTATGTCTATATCTCATTTTTCTCAAGCCCATGCACTCCTACATAGGAGAGGAAGAAGGATACAGAAAAGGAAAAGTAGGAATTCTCTGGGGCTAACCTCCAAAACCCATTAGGACAGGACCATTTATCAGCTTGTAGTCTCTTCCCCTACATAACAGAGTTTTCAGTTAACCTTCAAATAACCAAAAAGATGGGCGGAGAAACACCCTCCCCACCCTCTGGGCATGGGACGTCGCTCTCTTAAAGTGACTTCCTGCTGATTTGGGTCGTAGTAGACCTGTTTGGGGCCCCAACCCAAATGGGAAAAATGATTAAAAATGTTAGTACACTCCTTTTATGTTCAGTCCTTCTGTTCTCAGCTGTTTAGATGACCTAAGGGGTTTGTAGGCAGAAGCTGATCTTGCAGGTTTCACTGAGGTTCCTGTCGGGGCATTGTGTAGAGCTGAGCGGTCCCAGTGACATTGGATTGCTGTGGTGGTTGCAGGCCCCCGATGGAGACAGCTATTGAGGAAGTCTGCCAGGCAGAATCACTGGGTCACTCGTCCTCCTTGGTGCCTGATTCTGCTCTCTGCTGAGGATTCCACTGTCCAGCCGTCCCCGGGCTCCCCTAATGGACGCTTCGATTCTCCTGGAACGATAAGAACAGAGCCCTGCCCCAATCCCAACCCTAGGACAATTGCCCTCTTTTTTTTTTTTTTTTTTCAGGCGCCTCTCCAAATGGGAGTTCCCGAATCCCGGGTTTAGTGGCCTCCGTGTCTGTGAGAGATGGGTGAGAGCCTTGCCCTGGGACTTTTAACAGTCCCTTGGGAGCTGTGAGTGTTCCCGGGGGGGGGGGGGGGTTGCCCCCCCCGGTTTTGCACAGTGCCCAATAACTCTGTGTTTTTTATGGCTCTTTTTTCCCCGCGTTCAAAATGCGTCAGTGTAGGTCGCCGCCATCTTGGCCCGCCCCCGCTGCTATGTTTTAATACTTACAAAATATATTACCCTTGCTGATTTTTTAAAGCTTCTGTGATTACCTACAAATCTCCTCCCTAGGAAGCAAGGCACCTGTCCATTCGGCAGCAAGGAAAAAATGGCGTCATGCATGTACATGAGTCATTAGAAAAAAATGGCATCATGTATGTTCATGAGTCATCAGGTCATATATTCCATGAGCAAATATGACTCTCTCCTCTGTATGCCAGGTCCTGGTAGCAGGCCCAGCACAGTGTCTGCTCTGGAGGGAGCTCCTGAGCAATTCTCTCATTGATTCTGGACATGGCCTAGTTTTTAGAGAGTTCTGACCTTTCTCTTTAGAGGATCCAATTTTAGCTCTAAAGCCAGAGAATTTGAGCCTCTGATTACTCATCTGGCACACTGCCTGGCCTCTTGTAGCTCTCAGTGTCAGAGAGAGAGAGAGAGAGGGAGGTGGTTTCAGGACTCCCTTCTATAACAGAACTGATTTGGAAATGGTGTATCGGTTATTTATTGTTGTCCCCCCACCACCAACTTAGTGACTTGAAACAATAATCATTTACTTAACTCGTGTTTTCAGGGTGTGTGAATAATTTAGGTGAGGCACAGCTGGGTGGTTCTGGTCATGCCTGGACTCCATCAAGAACAGGTGAAGGTAAGATGGGTTTTCTAATGTTGGCTTGTCTTTTAATTGCTTACTTTATCACAAGGACAAGTGTCTGATTCACATGGTCACTTATCCTTCATTATGTTGGTTTGGGCTCAGCCATGTGATAGAATAAGGGGTCAAGATGTGAATAGAAGGGGCTCCATGGTCAGATCTGGCACAGAGAAGGGTGACAGACTGTGTCTCCTAAGTGAGAGACTGTGGCTGCAGAACAATAGTGCAGTGTGTGTGTGTGTGTGTGTGTGTGTGTGTGTGTGTGTGTGTGTGTGTTGGGAGGGGTGAAGCATGGTGGTCAGCTTTGCAAGCCATGCTTTGTGGTTGTGCAGTCACAGCTGAGGATCAGGGCTGATGCAGATTCCTCTTTCCATGTCCTACCTACTGTAGCATCTAAGGAAGTGATCTATCTGCTAGCAGATGACCAATCCCTGAGAGCGAATCACTCAGGAGTAGTAAACCATTCTGAAAGATCACGTGTGTAGAAACAAAGTGAGGAACACACACGCAAGCCAAAGAGTCAAACCTACAAATTCTCATCTTGTCTCTCAAGTGACTCCACTCAAGGTTTGGGATGAGATCAAGACACATGCTCGTTTGCATGGAGATTGGACCATCTTCACTTCTGCAAGTCCCAGGGCCACTGGTTTGATGAGTCTCCAGGCAGCCTACCTCCCCGACATGCTATTTCCTTCTAACATTACATGCTTGTCAAAGCAGTGAGGTGTTACAGAAGTGGGCTGTGGAAATGCATGTCAAGTAACATTCTGAGAGCTGAAGTGAACACCACACAGACCACTTAATTTGGAAACCAACTCTGATGGTGATCGCTCCACTGCAATTCCAAATTCAGCTGAGAGCTCTTGGCAAGGACCTTTTCCACCTGGGGTTTTTCCTTGCTTTGTATATGGGGAGCTTGGTGAGTGGAAGATATACCCAATACCCCAGACAAAACTTCTCTAGGTTCTTGAAGAATTGATTCTACCCAATACCCTTCATTTCATGTTTTCTTTCTTTCAACATTTCCCTGTTCGAAGGATTGGATGCTTTCTAATCAAATTTAATTCTATTTCAATTTAATGAAAAATATGTGAGAGTTGTACTTTTGGTTGCTTCTATTTTCTTGTCATCCACCTGTATTGGTATTAGTTATCTTTGTTGGAGCTATGACAAAATGCCTGACAAAAGAAATTTAAGGAAGGGAGGGTTTATTAGGGTTTCAAGGGTGCAGTCAATCACGGTGGGAAAGGCATGGCAGCTGGAGCTTGTGGCAGCCAGTCACACTGCATCTGTTGTTAGAAGGCAGGAAGAGATGGATGCTAGTGTTCAGCTTGCTTTCTCTTTGTTCAGTTTCACCTTAGTCCCCTCTGGGATGGTGCTGCTCACATTCAGGATGAGTCTTTCCTCCATGAATTCCTTCTGAAAACTCCTTCATAGACATGGCCAGACAGTGTCCTCTTTGGTGACTTTAAATCTAGTCAAGCTGGCATTGAACATGAATCATCACACAAACCCTCTGATGCCTCCCAGAGTGGTGAGGTTAGACTTCAGACACACTCTCTTCCCGCCTGGGGAATGTGTGGGAGAAACAAGGAAGGAATGTATGTCATCCTCAGACAGGAGTGAAGGAAATGAGTTAAGCGTGGCCAAACATGGCCACTCACTGAGCTTGAAGCTTACCAGTGTGGGTGGGCTGGTGTGCCAGTGAGCTCTAGGACTCCTCCCAGCTCTGGCCCCTTAGCAGGTAAGTCTTCTAGGCTGCAGATGCTCACTGGATTTTTAGGTGGGAGCTGAGGGGATGAACTCTGTTCCTCATGCTTCAGTTGGAGGTGTCTTATTGACTGAGCCCCTTTTGGTAAAGCCTTAGATGCCTTTTGTTAATCAGGGCTTTAGATTTTTCTCTTCAGGATTCACATTCCTATGGTGTCTACAACTCTGGACGTGAAAAAAAAATCTCATGATATCTTTAAAGAAGTGACAGCTAATATACATGGATTTATGTTTGACTTGTTATATGTTATGTCAAACATGAATTTATATTTGAAAAACACCAACTCAGAATTGTTAGGGAAGGCCTAATAACATTGCTTTTGATAGGCTGACTTCAGTGCTGAGATCTAGTTACCGCCCCTTCTGAGGCATTCTCTTGATTGGTTAATAAAAGGAGCTGATAGCCAATTAGCTGGGGAAAAAGAATACAGGAAGGTGGGACTTCCTGAGATTAAAACAGGAACCCTGCATTTTACACAGAGGATTAGCTCATTCCGCCAGGAGACATAGAAGCAGATAGATGTGTTTGAGAACCCTGGAAGGTAATCACAGGCACATGGCAGTTTGGGATTAAGTGATCGAGGTTAATTTAGTGAGAGTCTGCCCAGCTAAGGGTTAAGCGCTGAAACATTAAAAGGTCTTGGTGTATTTAATTATTGGGGAAAGGACTGTGGCAGCTTATAGGCCGTCAGTCCAAGCAATCCAGGGCTGTCGGACTCCAGACTCCCATTGAACTCCTGCAAATCTCCCACCAAGCTGCCGGTAATTCTACCAGCCTAATATAACAACTTATATTACTTAACAGAGTTTAGGTTACAGGTGGTGTAGGCCACCCTTGCTCTGGGGCTCTTTCCCAGGATAAATCAGGCTGCCCATTAAGGTGGGCTAGGCCCATCAGCTGATATCCTGCCAGGCTGCCCACTGCTCTGCCAAGGTGCCGGCTGTGCCACTGGCCTAATCTTACAGTTTATACTTATTAATAAATAATTAAATTAATAAATAATTAAATTGCAGTTTCGGAATCCTAATACTGCTTTCACCTAGGCACGTCCTTCACATCTCTCAGCTTCTGGTTTCTTAGATCAAAACAGGACCAGTGTCCATGCCTAGGGTAACCCCGCTGATCACTGATGCTATGCTCAGAGGACGGAGCCCAGCCTGTGACAGGAGCGTCCTACTCTCAGCTATTGTTTGATACCTTTTCTACTGTGTGGTATCCATGGTGGAGAAGGTTCTTTCTGGTTGTAGGTTCCAAGAGAGGTCCTTGTATAGAACAATTGCTCTGAGGTTTAATTGAATGACCAAATACTGAAGATATTGAATGTCAAAGAGACAGAAAAGACGCTCTCTTCTTTTTCCCTGATGCTTCCCTTGTCCTGTCTTCTTTCCTCTCATCTTCTCTTTGTCTTTCTGTTCTCCCTCTAAGATATTTACTAAGGACTACAATGAAGTGCAGCTCTTGACCCTAGGATACAGGGTCCCTGGACTTCAGATGGCTATAACCCCTGAGAGGAGGCTTACTGCATCAGCCACCACAATCTAGGGCTGCACGGGAGTACAGAGGATCCACATCAAGAAGAGTCCCTGCTGCAACTGAACTTGATGACAGTGTCCCATTTGTTTCACAGTGCACATGGGGTGGCTACAAACACTGAGTCCTGGGGATGCACATTTCTCATTTGTGAAGAGCTGTTGTCGGGACCCAGCCACACCACTTCTGGGTATACATCCAAATGAATTCTCACCAAATCACAAGGGAGTTTCCTCGTCTTTGTTCATAGCAGCCTTATTTGTAATAGCTAGAAATTGGAAACAACCCAAATGTCCCTCAACCGAAGAATGGATTAAAAAACTGTGTTACATCTACACAATGGAATACTACTCAGCTATCAGAAACAACGAAATCATGCAATTTGCAGCCAAATGGATGGAACTAGAGAAGCTCATCCTGAGTGAGCTAACCCAGACCCAGAAGGATGCACATGACATCTATTCACTTATAGTCGGATATTAGCCATATAGTACAGGATAACTATACTACAACAATGCACCAAAGGGAACATGAACATAGACTTTTTTCCTGTCAGTGAGACATTTTGCCCTAGTGGTGCTGCCTTGTAGGTCCCTAGTGTATGAGGAAGCTCTTGGCCCTCTTATGACTGCTGATCCGGGGTGGGGGGCGGACTGTTATGTAGGGACACTCCACTCCAGAGGAGTGGGATGGAAGGGTTAGGGGGTAGAGGGTGGGAGAGCAGGACTTGGAGGGGTGGAAAGAGGACACTATGATGGAAATGTAAGCTGAAGTAATAAATAAATAATAAATAAAAGAGCTGTTGTCCGTCAAGACCCCTCTGCACGTGGACAGGAAGGCTCTAGTGCACAGTGTGACTATCATGGAAGGCAGAAGAAGGTCAGGAGAGTGTGTGCATGAAAAACAAGAGGGCCAAGTTACCTTATATAATTAGGCTGATCCACAAACAATAGTATCAACATGAGGGTAGAGTGCTCCAATGTAAACACTTCCCAATATTGTCACAGTGGCCACTACATTTCAACGTGAGTTTGGGGAGGGGCATTTGCCCCTCAGAGCATAGCTGGGGTGCTACCTTAGAAAGACAACCACTCCTCCAGCACACAGGGGATGTCAGTAGAAAAGCTAGGAACTAAGAGTAATCTACTCCCCTGTTCCAGCGTCCCTCCAGTGCCCCCTACTGACAAGGTACAACACATGCTGGCAGCCAAAGAAACATCTAGAAGGTCCATCCTACTTGTCACAGAGCATGTGGAAAGGTAGCTTTGAGCAGGGACAACTGCACTCGTAACTGTCATTATCACTTCAGGGTGGAGACACTGAAAACTCAGCACTCACTATTTGTTTGTTCTTCCTCAGGAAAGCAAGGGTGAGCTGGGGAGACTACAACTTAGTAAAGTGCTTGCTTTGCAAACACAAGGACCTGAACCCACATGAAAAAACACTAGCTGTGGTGGCACAAATTTGTAATCCCAAAATAAGGGAGATGGGGGCAGAAAGATCCCTGGGGATCACTGGTCAGCAAGCTTAGACTTTTTGACAAGTTTGGAGCCAATTTCAAAAGCAAGACAGCAAGAATAAAACCAAAAAAATAGTGTGTGTGCTCAGTAAACACCTGAAGTTGACCTCTGTCTCCACATGCATGACTCATGGAAAGACACATACCTATACCTTCTGTCTACAATGCAATGTTTCAGAAACTGCTATTATTTCTAAAACTGTAATTCTCATGAAAGGATAAAATTAAGAATACTAACACAATTCCTAACTACTTGAACAACATCATGTTGGTGTGTGGATGAGTGCTGGAGAAATTATGCACTTAAGCAAGTGATTACCATTGAGTTTCTCAGAATTCATGAGAAGCAGGAAAATACCACTCTCCAGAAGTACAATTCTAGGTTCTAAATGGGAATATTAATATCTTGAATGCAGCCTTGATGTAACAACATCTTAAAAGACTTGCTAGGTTTAGTTCAGTCCCTTGAGTCCAACAAATGTTTATTACTTCATATTCTTAGAACTCATTTCCAAGAAATGTACAAATGACTCTCTAAGAAAGTTGTATCTATGAAGGCCAATAAAGGGATGGAAATCAAGAAGGGAGGGAAGAAGTCAGATAAAAGATGAGTTGAAAGGAAGCCCCCAGTGGTGGTGGTGGACGAGACTGGCTCATGGCTCTCCTGTGCTAGACAGCACTGCTTGCACAGGGAGCTGGGCCACCTGGGTGACTTGTCCTCCACCTCCATAGCTCTCTGCCAGGCAATGGGAACTCCAGTACCTAAGACTGGCCCTCATAAAGCAAAATATAGAAGTGTAAATGCATCATTGTCCTGGGTGGAAATAGAAGTTAGAACACACACAGGAAAGTAAAAAGGAAGTGCATCAGAAGCCTTAGAGAGGATGTAACAGAGTGATGGCCCCGTCCTCATCATCTCATCACCATTCTACCTCTGCTTGTCATTTCATCTTAAATTGGTATGCCAATTTTATCTCTGTTGCTGTGATAAAGTATTCTGACAAAATGTGACTTAAGGGAAGAAAGCTTTATTTTAGCTCACAATCCTAGGTTATCATTGTGGGGAAGTCAAGGCAGGAACTTCAATCAGCTAATCACATCACATCCACAGCTAGCAACAAACAAACAAAATGCATGCATGCATCTCCACTTGTTCACTCCCTTGTTCTCATATTGCTTTCTTCCTATAAAGTTCAGGACTTCTTGCCTAGGGAATGGCACCACCCACACTGGGCTACTTCTTCCCATTTCAATTAACTTAGGTAAGAGATGCCTCCCCCCGCTCCACCCCAGCCTGAAGACAGGCCCACAGGCAAAGACAACCAATGAGTTCCATCTAGGTTCAGTGAGAGACCCTGTCTTAAAAAAAAAAAGAGGAGAGATCCAAGATGGCACCGACCATAGAGCAGTGCATCTGAATAGTAGGTGAATGAGATTAGTCAGTGTGGAGTGAACATGAGGTCCCATAGCTGAATTCCCATGGCAAACACTGAGACTGGTCACCTGGTAAAACAGCTCACACAGTTCCTGGGAACACACTCCTGAGATCAGCCAGCTCGGTCACCCATCTGGAGAGGAGCCCAGGCTAGAACAGATCTAGCCCATGAGTGGATTCAGTCCATGGCTCCAGCCACAGATTAGCAGCTCTGCCTGTCTGCCTGATATCCAGCCTGCATGCGGACCTGTTCACCCAAGAGGGAAAAACAGCTGGACCACAAGAGCAAAGGTAAATAAGATTATTTTTTTTCCAGAGTTCCCAACATGGTGGCACAGTGTGCACTGTAGCTGAGAGGCAGACACCTAACCCAGTCACAGCAAAACAATTAGGAGCCAAGACTGACTGCAAACAGAGCCCACAACTGTGTGTTCTCCACAAATGTTGGGGTGGGTCACTCACCCTAGCACCCAAGCTTTTGAGGGAGTCAGCAACAGGCACACTGAGACTGGCACCCGTCTTGGGTGGAACTCCCTGCCTACACAGTCAGCCTAGCTGCTGAACCAGTACGACTGTTTCAGTGAGGGGAGATCACGGGGCCAACCACAGCTCCATCTGTCTTTCTGAGGAGACCTGCCAGCTCCCAGGTCCTCAGATGATAGTCCCCTCCTGACTGCAATCCCCTATATATTGATCCAATTGGGTCACAACCAGTTGAGGAGAGCGGCAGCCACTCTCCTGTCTGAGAGCCTGTCTGTTACAGGAACCTGCCCACCATCTGGAGGTATCAGGATCAGCCAACCCCTGGGGCAGGGAGTTTTCCTGAGCACCAAGGTTAATTGACAAAAGAAAGAAACAGACAACACTAGGGTCAATCAGATGGCAAAAGGTCAGTGCAAGAACATGGTAAAAAAAAAAAAAAAAACCAAAAACCAAACAATATGATGTCTCCAGATCCTAGCAATAATGCTACAGACAACTCTGGATATCCTAACATGATTGAAACAAAAGAAAATGACCTTAATCCTATACTTATATTAATAATAGAAGGCCTAAGGGAGGAAATCAAATACCTCAGAGAGCAACAATAAAGTATTGCAAAGGAGGTGAAGGAAATGAATAATGCACTTAAAGGAATGGAAGATCTGAAAAGGGAAGTTGAAGCAATGAAGAAAATCCAATCTGAGATATTCATAGAGCTGGAAAACTTTAAGAAAAGAATAGGAACTACAGACACTAGCATCACCAACAGAATACAAGAGATGGTAGAAAAAATTTCAGGCTCAGAGGATAAAATTGAAGAAATTGATACATCTGTCAAAGAAAATGTCAAATCTAAAAAAGTCCTGACACAAAACCTTCAGGAAGTCAAGGGCACAATGAAAAGATGAAATCTCAGAATAATAGGAATAGAAGAAAGAGAAAAGTCCCAGCTCCATGGACCTGAAAATATCTTCAACAAAATCATTGAAGAGAATTTCCCAAATCTGAAAAAAAGGATGCCTATAACTGTAAAAGAAGCTTACAGAACTTCAAATAGATTAGACTAGAAAAGAAAATCTTCCTGCCACATAATAATCAAAACACTAAATGTACAGAACAAAGAATATTAAAATCTGCTAGGGAAAAGGGTCAAGTAACATATAATGGCAAACCTATCAGAATCACACCTGACTTTTCTTCAGAGACGCTAAGAGCCAGAAGGGCCTGGACAGATGTCTTGCAGACCCTAAAAAGCCACAAATGCCAGGCCAGACTACTATTCCCTGCAAAATTGTCAATCAACATAGATGGAGAAAACAAGATATTCCATGACAAAGCTAAATTCAAACAATGTCTATACACAAATCCAGCTCTACAGAAGATGTTGGAAGGAAAACTCAAACCCAAAGAGGTTAACTACACAGAAGAAAGCACAGGAAGAAAATAACATGCCTGCAGCAAAACCAAAAGAAGAGAAGCTTACTCACACACTATTTTCACCAACATCAAGATGGCAGGAAGTAACAATCACTGGTCATTAATATCTCTCAACATCAATGGACTCAATTCCCCAATAAAAAGACACAGGCTAGCAGAATGGATGCGAAAACAGAATCCCACATTCTGCTGCTTACAAGAAACACATCTCAGCAAAAAAGATAGGCATTATCTCCAAGTAAAGGGCTGGAAAAAGATATACCAAGCAAATGTACCCAAGAAAAAAGCTGGAGTGGCAATTCTAGTATGCAACATATTGGACTTTCAACCAACATTAATCAAAAGAGATGTGGAAGGACACTACATACTCATCAAAGGAAAAATCCACCAAGATGAAATCTCAATACTGAACATCTATGCCCCAAATCTAAGACCACCAACATTCATTAAAGAAACACTACTGAAGCTCAAATCCCACATTGAACCTCACACATTAATAGTGGGAGACTTCAACACACCACTCTCACCACTGGACAGATCAACGATGCAGAAACCAAACAGAGAAATAATGAACCTCACAGAGGTCATGAATCAAATGGACCTAATTGATATCTACAGAACATTTCACCCCAAAACAAAAGAATACACTTTCTTCTTGGCACCTCACGGAACCTTCTCCAAAATCGACCATATAGTTGGTCACAAAGCAAGCCTCAACAATTTCAATAGGAAAATTGAAATTACCCCTTGTAACTTATCAGACCATCATGGAGTAAAGCTAGACTTCAACAATAACAAAAACAACAGAGAGCATACAAAAACATGGAAACTTAACAACTCTCTCCTAGTGACCTCTGGGTCAGGGAAGAAATAAAAAAAAAAGAAATTAAAGTCTTCTTAGAACTCAATGAAAATGAAGGCACAACATACCCAAACTTATGGGACACATTGAAAGCAGTGCTAAGAGGAAAGTTTATAGCACTAAGTGCCTTCAAAAAGAAACTGGAGAATTCCTATACTAGCCACCTAAAAGCACACCTGAAAGAGCTAGAACAAAAAGAAGCAAACACTCCCAAGAGGAGCAGACGAGAGGAAATTATCAAACTCAGGGCTGAAATCAACAATTTAGAAACAAAAAGAACAATACAAAGAATCGACAAAACCAAGAGCTGGTTCTTTGAGAAAATCAACAAAATAGACAAGCCCTTAGCTAAACTAACTAAAAGGCAGAGGGAAAATACCCAAATCAACAAAATCAGAAATGAAAAGGGGGAAATAACAACAGACATTGAGGAAATCCAAAGAATTGTTAGGTCCTACTTCAAAAACTTGTACTAAACAAAACTGGAAAATCTAAATGAAATGGACAATTTTCTTGATAGATTCCACCTACCAAGGTTAAATCAAGAACAGGTAAACAAATTAAACAGTCCTATAACCCTTAAGGAAATAGAGGAAGTCATTAGAAGTCTTCCAACCAAAAAAAAAATCCCAGGCCCAGATGGTTTCAGCACAGAGTTCTACCAGACATTCAAAGAAGAGCTAACACCAATATTCTTCAAATTCTTCCACAACATAGAAACAGAAGGAATACTGCCAAACACATTCTATGAGGCCACAGTCACCCTGATACCTAAACCTCACAAAGACCCAATGGAGAAAGAAAATTTCAGACCAATTTCTCTTATGAACATGGATGCAAAGATACGTAATAAAATACTTGCAAACCGGATTCAAGATCACATCAAAAGTATCATACACCAGGATCAAGTAGGCTTCATCCCAGGGGTGCAGGGGTGGTTCCACATTAGAAAATCCATCAATGTAATCCACCACATAAACAAGCTGAAAGAAAAGAACCACATGATCATCTCATTGGATGCTGAAAAATCTTTTGACAAAATACAGCACCCATTCATGTTAAAAGTCTTAGAGCGATCAGGCATACAAGGACCATACTTAAACATAATAAAGGCAATTTATAACAAGCCAATAGCCAACATCAAACTAAATGGAGAGAAATTTAAAGCATTTCCTCTAAAATCAGGAACAAGGCAAGGCTGCCCACTCTCTCTACATCTCTTCAACATAGTACTTGAAGTTTTAGCTAGAGCAATAAGACAACTAAAGGATATCAAGGTGATATAAATTGGAAAGGAAGAAGTCAAAGTATCCCTATTTGAAGATGATATGATAGTATACATAAGTGACCCCCAAAATTCCACCAGAGAACTCCTACAGCTGATAAACTCCTTCAGCAAGGTGGCTGGATACAAAATCAATTAAAAAAAAATCAGGGCCCTTCTTTACACAAAAGATAAATGGGCTGAGAAAGAAATAAGGGAATCAACACCCTTTACAATAGCCATAAATAATATAAAAATACCTGGAGGTAACTCTAACCAAGCAAGTGAAAGACCTGTATGATAAGAATTTCAAGTCCCCGAAGAAAGAAATTGAAGAAGGTATCAGAAGATGGAAAGATCTCCCTTGCTCATGCATGGGTAGGATCAACATAATAAAAATGGCCATCTTACCAAAAGCAATATACAGATTCAATGCGATTCCTATCCAAATACCAACTCAATTTTTTACAGATCTGGAAAAAACAATTCTCAACTTCATATGGAATAACAAAAGACCCAGAATAGCTAAATCAATCATGTACAATAACAGAACATCTGGAGGTATCACCATCCTGGATTTCAAGCTGTCCTACAGGGTAATAGAAATAAAAACAGCACTCTTATAGGAACAGACCAGTTGACCAATGGAATCAAATCGAAGACCAAGAAATAAACCCACACACCTATGGTCACTTAATTTTTGACAAAGAAGCCAAAAACAAAAATACAATGGAAAAAGGAAAGCATCTTCAATAAATGGTTCTGGTCTAACTAGATGTCAACATGTAGAAGAATGCAAATAGATCCATTCTTATCACCCTGTACAAAACTTAAGTCTAAGTGGATCAAAGACCTCATCATAAATCCGGACACACTAACATTAATAGAAGAGAAAGTGGGGAAAAGCCTTGAACTCATTGTCACTAGTAGCAACTTCCTGAATAGAAGACCAATAGCTCAGGCACTAAAACAAACAATCAATATATGGGACCTTATAAAATTGAAAAGCTTCTGTAAGGCAAAGGACACTGTCCTTAGAACAAAACGGCAGCCTACAGACTGGGAAAGGATCTTCACCAACCCAACATCCAACAGAGGGCTAATATCCAAAATATATACAGAACTGAAGAAATTAAACACCAAAAAAAAAAAAATCAAATAACCCCATCAATAAATGGGGTACAGAGCTAAATGGAGAATTCACAGAAGAGGAATCTCTAAAGGTCGAGAGGCATTTGAAGAAATGTTCAACATCTTTGGTCATCAGGGAAATGCAACTTAAAACAACTCTGAGATTCCATCTCACACCTGTCAGAATGGCTAAGATCAAAAACTCAAATGATAGCACATGCTGGCAAGGATGTGGAGAAAGAGGAACACTCTTCCATTGCTGGTGGGACTGCAAACTTGTGCAACCACTTTGGAAATCAATCTGGAGATATCTTAGAAAATTGGGAATAATTCTACCTCAAGACCCAGCCATACCCCTCTTGGGCATATATCCAAAAGATTCTAAATGAAACCACAAGGACATTGCCTCAACATTGTTCATAGCAGCTTTATTTGTAATAGCCAGAAACTGGAAGCAACCCATATGTCCTTCAACTGAAGAATGCATAAAAAAATTGTGGTACATTTACACAATGGAAAACTACACAGCTATCAGAAATGAGGAAATCATGCAATTCGAAACCAAATGGATGGAGCTAGAAAAGCTCATCCTAAGTGAGCTGACACAGTCCCAGAAAAATAAACATGGCATGTACTCTCTTATAAATGGATATTAACCATACATCACAGGATAACTATCCTACAACCCACACACCCAAATAGATAGGAACCTAGCATCCTAGGAAAAATTTTACCCACCAGTGAGTCGTGGAAAATGCTGCAGGTTAGGGGAACACCATACCCTAGATGGTATGCCGTATCAAGCCCCAGTACAAGTGGAAGCTCTTGGCCCTCACATGATGGAAGATTTGAGGGAGTATGATATGTGAGGGCCCACATCATCTGAGGAGAAGGAGAGTACCAAGTAGAGGAACAAGGAGGGATGGAGGGAGGGAAGGAGAGAGGAAGGGAGAGGCCAGGAAGGGAGGAGGGAGGAAACTATGTTCTAGAAGTAACTTGAGAAAACAAAATAATACTTTTTTAAGAAAAGAGTTAATAAGCTTAAAAAACATAGTAAAAATACAATACAAAATTTTCAAACTATAATTTTTGAAATTATACTTGCCTTGAAATTATACCTTGCCAAAGGTATACTTGCCTTACTGGCATGAAAGGAAAATGGCCTTAATTTCAGATTAGAATGTTAGACTGCAGGTGGCCACATAGATTACACAAACTTGATAGCAGTTTAAAAGTTAAAAAAATTTTTTTTGTAGATATATAGGATATTTTCATGGCTTGGCATTTAAAAGCAGGTAACAGGTTTAAAATACTGTAAATACATTAAAGGTTACTGCTGTTCAACTTGGTTTTCTAAACCTCCAAGAGCTGAAAAAATTTGGAGCTAAGGTAAAATACATGAAATGCGTGGTTTTAGCCTATGCCTTTAACTCCAGCAGAGAGGAGGATCACTATAGAGTTAGTTGTCTTATAAATTCTAGAGTTACAAGCAACAGGGTGGTGATGGTGCACATCCTTAATCCCATCATTTGAGAAGGATGCATGCTTAATCCCAACACACTTCAAAGACAAAACTTTGAAGCAGGTAAGTCGACAGCCTAGCTCTGCCAAGACAGGGTAGGCAAGTCCTTCATAATTCCTGCTCTACAATCAATGTCTGTCAGAGAAACGGGGCCAAACGGCTGAAGATCGATGCTGTAATGTATGGAGAGAAAATGGGAACTGTCCAGGCAGCCACTAGTATGTCTTTTTTAGTTTTGAAAGCTGCTGGCCATGCACTTCCTATATAATCAGATATATTTATCCCTCTCAGGTCTCTGAGGTGGTTGAAGAATAGATAGCTAGAGTCTCATAGTTAAATTTAGAGTTGTTTAGGAATCAAGAGGGTGTTCTGGATCTAAGAAGATGTTTTTAAAATTGTGATGCAAGTTAGTATGAAAGCTGAGTTAGATATAGAACTTTAAACTCACAGAGATGGTTAGATAGTAGAATGTTAAAGTCAGGTGCCAAATACATATGGCTGGACATCGGGAATGTATGCTAAGCCTTATAACTCTCATAATTGTGGCCTATTTATTTCTGTTGTTTTGTATTCTATTTATTGTTATAAGAGAAAGAACCATTTGTTGGACTGAAAGGGGGAACTGTTGAGGGGAAAAAGATATACCTTAAACTTAAAAAAAAAGGGAAGAGGATGGGGGTTAAGGGGGAAGAGGGTGGGAGGGTGGAGCTGGAGGGGGGAGTAGGGAGGGGATTGTGATTGAGATGTAACTTGAAGATATAAAAAATAAATTAAAAAAAGAAAAGAAAAAAAAGGAGGAATACAGGGAGACACTTGACATTGATTTCCAGCCTCTATGTGTGTGTGCATGCACATCTCTCTCTCTCTTTTTTTTTATGATTTTTTTTTAATTTATTTTTTATTTCTTCAAGTTACATCTCAATTGAAATCCCCTCCCTACCCCGCCTCCAGTCCCACCCTCCCACCCTCTTCCGCCTCAACCCACCCATCCCCTTCCTTTTTTTTTAAGTTTAAGATATATCTTTTCCCCCCAACAGCTCCCCCTTTCAGTCCAACAAATGGCTCTTACTCTTATAATAATAAATACAATACAAAACAACAGAGGTAATTAGGCCAAAATTATGAGAGTTATATGGCTTGGCATACAATCCCAATGTCCAGTCTATATGTATTTGGCACCTGACTTCAACATTCTACTGTCGACCTATCTCCATGAGTTTAAAGTTCTATATCCAACTCAACTTTCATCACAATTTAAAAAGCATCTTCTTAGAACACCCTCTTGATTCCCAAACAACTCAAAATTTAACTATGAGACTCTAGCTATCTATTCTTCAACCACCTCAGAGACCTGAGAGGGACAAATATATCTGATTATATAGGAAGTGCAGGGCTGCAGCTTCCCAAACTAAGAAATGACATACCAGTGGCTGCCTGGACAGCTCCCATTTTCTCTCCATACATTACAGCATCAATCTTCAGTCATTTGACCCCATTTCTCTGACAGACATTGATTGTAGAGCAGGGGTTATGAAGGACTCGCCTACCCTGTCTTGGCAGAGCTAGGCTGTCGACTTACCTGCTTCCAAGTTTTGTCCTTTTTGGACAGCAGTCTGTCTACAGTTGAAGCAAGGGGTTTTTCCTACCCTGTCTTGGCAGAGTTAGGCTGTCGACTTCCCCGCTACCAAGTTTTGTCCTTTTTGGACAGCAGTCTGTCTGCAGTTGGTGCAAGGGGTTTTTTCATGCCAAGAGAAAGGCTTGCCACCAATTCAACCATCTTACAGTGGAGATTCTTCGATGCTTATCCTCTACTTGGAGTAGAATAGGGTTGCCGTCAGGTGCTGATATGTCTCGATATAAAAAAAAATCTTGATTTAAGATAACATCTTTGAATGCCATATTCTGCAGGTCTCAAGGGGTTTTTGAAGATGCCCTATCCATCTTTTGTATTTAGATAAGCAAATGTTGCTTGTCTCTTAGCAACTTGATTACTGGGTAGTTTAGAGAATATCTGTGATAGACTGTCATAGTAGCCAACAAAGAGACATGTTTGCATGACTAGGAGTTTGTTTTAACTATCCTAGACCATTTTAGACGGTTGGTATCAAGAGGTCAGAGCTTCACATTTTATTTTTAAGTATCTCTAGGTATGATACCATTGGGAAACGTTACCTTTAAATTTGTATCAATATACAAAGATCTATTCAATTGTGGTTAAATATACTCTTAATTATGTGTCAATATACCAAGATCAATGCCTATGTAGCCCAATATAATCTTAATATTACGTCCATATGCAAGGGTCAATACCATTGTGGCCAACTATAATCTTAATTTTGTATCAATATACAAAGATCAATACTGATGTAATCCAATACAATCTTATTTTTGCACAATAAACAATGGTCAATACCACTTTAGCCAAATAACCTACTAATTTTGTATCAATATACAAAGGTATAAGGGTATATTCAATAATCTGCCCCTTCTTCTTGGACCTTCCTGTGCTATGTCTATATCTCATTTTTCTCAAGCCCATGCACTCCTACATAGGAGAGGAAGAAGGATACAGAAAAGGAAAAGTAGGAATTCCCTGGGGCTAACCTCCAAAACCCATTAAGACAGGACCATTTATCAGCTTGTAGTCTCTTCCCCTACATAACAGAGTTTTCAGTTAACCTTCAAATAACCAAAAAGATGGGCGGAGAAACACCCTCCCCACCCTCTGGGCATGGGACGTCGCTCTCTTAAAGTGACTTCCTGCTGATTTGGGTCGTAGTAGACCTGTTTGGGGCCCCAACCCAAATGGGAAAAATGATTAAAAATGTTA
>CAJQZJ010003646.1:8347544-8370088 GCA_907164525.1 Lophiomys imhausi | reverse complement strand
TCTTCTTCTTCTTCTTCTTCTTCTTCTTCTTCTTCTTCTTCTTCTTCTTCTTCTTCTTCTTCCTCTTCTTTCTTCTTCTTTCTTCTCCTCCTCCTCCTCCTCTCCCTCCTCCTCCTCCCCCCCTTCTTTTTGTGTGTAGTTTTCAAATGTACACTTTTTGGAGATGACACTTAATTAGATTATCATTTACATTTGAGGAAGAGACAGCCATGAGATGATCTGTAAGTAAACACTCTAAGTAATACAGTTCAGTGTTCCAGATTGCGGAGCATCCCCAGGCAAGCATACCACAATGCAGAAATAGGGTTCTCACATCACATTTTACATAAGAGGAAAGCATCAAGAAATTTCAAAACGTGCTAAATTTATGTGTCTCTTAAGATACGGTTGTTATAAAGCTGTGGTGAATCGTTTTATAAAATGGGTCTTATTTCATGTTGCTCTGCTGTTTCACAGAGCATCTCATTTCACAAGCTTTGGGGGCTACCATGAGTGATCAGCAACATACAACACAGTGGTCTGGCCCTCTAAAGAATAGTCACTGCAAACTGCATATCTTCTCATGTGTTCGGAGCTTCCTCATGTGTGGGGAAGCACTGGTGTTTTAGACTTGGGCTTGGCTGATTTATTTCCCCTCCCAGTGCACTAAAAAAAAAAAAAAAAACGGCAAACATTTTAAGTTTTCCAAAAGCAGTGTTTGTATTCTGACCGAAGTGTTCTACTTCTGTGGCATGGTCAAGTGAATACCACAGCTACAAAGGCAGAAGACGAGAGTAAACTTTTATTGGGAAGGAAAGTTCTGAGGTCCAACAGTAGCATCTCCTTTGATTTGATCTAAATGTATAGTAAGGTGTGATGACTAGGAGTGTTGAATTGAAATATGCATGATGACACTGTGAAGAATGCTGGGGAGTAGAGATCCTCCCATGACATCTGTGTTTCCTGCAAGTCTGCAGAAAGTCCCAGCGATGCAGATTTTTGTGAGTTCTTCATGCTGGGGTGGAATTTTCAGTGATGCAAGTGTTTTTGAACCTCCCAGGCCCCTGCAAGTAACCCCACATTCACACTCCTGTAAGGAAGCCCACTAGGTTCACTGGTCACTGAGCTGGACTTGTGTGGAATCATTTCTTTGCTCTGTTGTCAATGACCTCCTTGGGGTGAATGGACATCTGCTCATATCCCAGGAAGAGACACAGGATAGGTAGAGATGGGAGGTATTATTCTAAATCTTGATGCTTGTCATAGTAAAAGTGGGATTTGTTTTGTTTTTAGGAACTAGAGGTGTGGCTCAGTAGTGAAAAGCATGTACTTCCCTTCCAGAGAATGCCAGTTAGATTCTCAGCACCTATATGGTTTGCAAACGTCTGTAACTCCATCTCCAGGGGGTTCTGACACCCTTGTCCTCCATAAGCACCTGAATTAACATGATTATGCCTCCTCCCAAATATACATACTTAAGAATAATAAATATTAAGCAGTATTTTTAAAGTGGCTTTTTTTCGTTTTGTTTTAGCAAATCGAATGTCTGATCACGAGATAAATAATTGTCTCCTTGCCTCCTGGCTTCAAAAACCATGTTTAATGCCAAGTCCTTTTGCTATATCAATATCTTCTCTCAAATCCCATGACCAATGAATGAAATTTGTTTTTTCCATGTGATGTCAGATCCAGACAGGGTCTCATAGAGTCCAAGCTAGTCTCCAATTCTCCGTATAATCTAGAACAAACTTGAACTTCTCATATGCCTGCCTCTCCCTCCTGGGTTTAAGCAGTGCTGGCTTTTGGATCAAACCCAAGATTTCTTGCACGATAGAGCAACTGAGCTCTATCTCAGGCCCTTGTCAGGACTTTTTTTTTTTTTTTTTTTTAATGGAGTTATCAAGTTTAACTCCAGAAATTCTTAATTATTCTTCTTCCATCACTGTTCCAGAGTCCTTTCTTTATAGTGAAACTCAATACTTCAATAGAGGGGTGGGTAGCGACCTGAGAAAGACCCAAAATCTTCCTAAAACCTAACCTTAACACATCTAACTCTCAGTGGACTTGGCATATTAGAAGCAGTCAGCTGTTTTTAAGGTGTACATGGTTGCCCTTAACAGCATTTGTTAGGGGATGTAGGACGTGGCACTCCACAGAAATTGACACCAGGCTCCCAGTCAAAGCAGGATTTCTGTGTTAACTCATCTGAGACCGAATTACCAGTGTAACTCCACAAGTCTTTGTCACAGCACACCTTGAAATGACATTAGCTGATACTTCCTCTCACGCCCACAGTCCGAGTTAAAAAGCCCCAAGGAGAACTCATCTTTAAACAAGAAACTTGTTGGAGGAATGGCAAAGAAATAAAATAAAAGTGCCTACTGATTAAAACTAAATTTGCAGAAGGAACACAGCAGAGACAAAACCTTAAGAGCCAGGAGGCATGCATCGCAGAGTGAAGCTTCATCTAAAGACCAGGTGGATATTAGATCACCTTGTGTCCTGCGCTTGCTTCCGCGATGGCTCTCCTTCATGTCTGCTTGACTAGATTTAGTGTGAATTTTATCAACATATATTTAGGAGGCATATTTCTGGGTGTCTTTGTGAGGCTCCTTCCAGACAGGGTTAACTCATGGGGAAAAACCCATCCTGAATTTGAGTGGTACCAGGGGCTGGGGTCTTGGACTGAATGAAAAGAAAGCTAGCTGAACACAAACATTTATCTCTCTCTTCCTGACTGCAGGCAGGGTGCCCAGCTTCCTCACACTCCTGCTGTTTCCTCCACCCCCTTCCAGGACAGACTTGTACCCTCTTGGGACCTTGAGCCTCAATAAATCTCTCACCCCCCCCACCCCCTTTGTCAGTATGTCGTCCTTGCAAAGAATTGAATAGTTAGTGCGATTACCTTCCTGGGACAAACTGCTGGCCCCTTTGCCTTCCTCAAACCTGGATGTGGTAGCCGCAAAAGGTTGAACTCAGGGAAGGAAAATGATTCACGTGTAGAACTCTTACATGTCACGCAGTCCAGAGTGAATGGGCTCTGCAGCTGCCTTAAAATAGGTTCCCAGAATGCACCGGGAACAAGTATCGTATTTACCTTGGGACTTGTGGGTCCAGATCAGACCCTGCAATAGGAGCTGTTGCTATACTCTCATCAGAGGAAGGCTGAGGCAGGGGGATTGCTGAGAGCTCAAGGCCAGCCTGGGCTGTCTATAGTGGTTCTCCAAGCCAGCTTGAGCTAAATAGCGAGTTCCAGGACTGTGTTAGACTCTGACTCAAAAACAAACAAAAAACAGGAACAGGGGAATGAGGGTGGAAAGAGGAAAAAAAGAGGAGGTGGACAGACGGAGGGTCACCAGGACCGGACCCACTGCCTTTCTACCCCTACTTTCCCCTGGGGCTGATGGGCTTCTCTGCTTGTCCAAACGACACGCCCCTGGCACCTATTCCCCACCTTCCAGACTGGGCGGAGGGACGCTGGGCCTGGCTCAAATTGTGTCTTCTTAGAGAACCTCAGGCTGCCTCGGGAGGAGGGCACTGCAGCCTGGGTGGCACAGCGGAGGAGCAGTGGCGGGCTTGTCCTGGTCCCCAGCTGTCTCTGCCTGCACCTGTGAGATCCAGAGCGAGCCCCACTGCAGCCGCAGCTGAGAAGCTAGGAGTCCTAATGAGCCAAACCTTCGACTGCCTGGGCGACAACCAAGGTAACCCTCTGCACCTCCCTGGTCCTCAGGGTTCCCCAGCTGCTAGTCAGTTAACCCAGACGACAGCTGGCCTGTCACTTCCTCCTCCTTAAGCAGAAAGGTTGTGTCAGAAGCCCCGATTTCTGAAATATTTTGCGTTTTTCTAGATCTTTTCCGTTGATTCTAGAGTTAACTTTTTGTAAAGTTCAGGGAACTCCGCGGGACACTTGAGGGTGGGGGATGGAATACCCAGTATTATAATGAAGGCTTCTGCTTGGCACTGGCTCTGCTGCATAGGCTCCTAGCCAGGGTGCCAGCACTTTTCCAGGAAGACTGACAGCGCAGCTTCTACTTTGGGACAAGGACTGCACAGCCCCAGTGTGCTACCGCCATTTGCCACCATAAAAAAAAAAAAAAAAAATCAGTAGCCCACAGGCAACCTAACATGCTCAGGATCATAAAACGGGAATCTTAGTTGTTTAATGATGAGCAGGCTCAGAAGTCTTTATTATTTGGATGTCATTTGGTTCTGTATCTTTAAGATAGTATTTACTAACTTTTCCCAGGGAAGGCCCATGTGATGAAGTGCATTAGCCTGCTAACACTGACCTACCACAATATAAGCATGTTCTAATCTTTGCTAAAGACTTCAACCTGGACCCCTAACTGTGCAGCCCCAGGCATTTGTCTACCCTTTGAAAGGTCAGTATTGTTCAGATTCTGACTAACTGGTTAGTTGTTGACCTTTTAGGAGCCCTCCTCCAGGAATAACTCCTCTTTGCATGAGATCCTTTGGGAAGGCACCAAGCAGGACTTAATGAGGCCTCCTTGGAGTTGAAAAAGTCCCCTTGGGCTTCTGTTCCTCAGGTAGTCAGGTAACCATGCCAGGGGACCCTGAGGATCAGTCACTTTCAGAGTTGGGTATTTTGTTCAGTAGCCAGCCAGGCGAGGTCTCCTGCGCAGGGAGAAACCTTGTTTAATTCATCCACCGCCTTTTGCTGCTCCACAGTAAGTACTTAACACAATTACCTTCCAAACACTTTACCCATGATTTGCTGCTGTACATGTGTCTTTGTGTGTGTGTGTGTGTGTGTGTGTGTGTGTGTGTATACATACAATTGTACTGGTACACAGATATACATATGCATGAGTGTGAATGTGGAGGCAAGAAATCAATCTTAGGGGCGTTAGTTTCTCAGGAGCTGTCCACCTTGTTTTCTGAGACAACCTCTCTCACATTGCCTTAAAATTCTCCAAGTAGACTCAGCTGGCCAGCAAGCCCAAGAGACTCTTGTCTCCAGCTCTCCAGCTCTGGGATGGCAGCCTGTGCCATCACATCCATATGTGTGTATGTAGATGTAGATATAGATACATATATAATGCTTTATATATGTATATAATATATTTTATATAGGTTCTGGGGAGTGAACTCATGTCCTCATTCTTGCAAGTCAAGTATTTTGCCAACTGAGAGGTATCTCCCTGTATCCATCTTTTGGGTAGCTCAGCCTGGACACAAATTCTTACATAGCTAAGAATGACTTTGGACTTCTTATTCTCTGTCTTCTCCCTCCTGAGTCCTTAGAGCTAGGCAAGCAGCCTACCAACTAAGCCACAACCGTATCCCCTTTAATTTTAAATCTGAATTCCTGACAGACCAGAAGGCTTAGGTCTCAGTCTTCTGGCTGTCCCAGAGCAGGTGATAAAATGATAACTTGGCTAATGGCCCTGAGTTGCACCATAAGCTTGTAATGGCATCTTTAACAGGTACAGGATCTGCCTGTCAGACTTCATACATCCTCAAGTATTTATGAGGCAATAGTGTGAGTGGCATTTGATAAATAAACTGAATGATGTTCTTGCTTTTCACCTCCTTTGTTGACAGTAAGTTATAGGCCTGTCTATTATGGCAAAAGGGCATAAGGAATCGTAGTGTAATAAATAATCCTTATTCCTTCTTCACATTTTGATAGATAATATGATCTAGCCATCTTGCACCCTGGAAAAGTTGGGGTATTAATTATATTGAATACTGCTGCATTGTTGTTAACAATAAAAGATTCTTTGTACTCAAAGTATAGTTCTCCCTAAAGAAAGAGTAATACCACCTTCCATAGTGCTATCTGACTACATTTGGTTATTGTTGAAAATAAGTTTACAATGGAAATCTGATTCCCATTTTAGTGGGATTGGTGACAATGATTTCTTCTCTGTTGAAACATCACTTGCCTGTGTTGGGAAAAGACTAGTAGACAGAGATGTTGTAATGAAATTGAAATATTGGTGTTTGATAACAACACTCTCTGTCTCCTTCTTCCTCTCCCTGTCCCCTCCCCCTCCTCTCTCTCTCTCATACACATACACACACAGACTTTTTGTTTCTTCCCCTTTAAGATTTATTTTATTTTATGTTTTATTTACTGTTTTGCTTATATGAATGTCTATGTGTCATGTGTGTGCCTGGTGCCCACAGTGGCTGGAAGAGAGTGTAGGATCCCCTGACTTTGGGATTTTAGATGGTTGGTGCTAAGACCCCCATGTGGGTTCTGGGGATCAACCCCTCTTTTTCTGGAAGAGCAGCCAGTGCTCTTAACTACTGAACCACTTCTCTAGCCCTGTTTTATTGGTATTCAACATTTTGGCATTGCTGGACCACATTCATCTCAAAGATGTTGTAAGAACTGTTAAATCCAATTGTAAAATTATTGCCTGAGGCACTGTCAATATTTTAAGTATGTTCACAATCAATGTTGTTTTGGACTGCATTCATAGCCATCCTGGTGTGTATATACACTGTGGGCTCTGGATTGGACCTCTCTGAATGAAACCCAGCCTCACAAAAATCCAACGTGTGGAAAAGGATCCTGTCCTTACTCTGCCAAACTGCCGGGGTCATCTTATCTAAGTCCATTAGTGAGCTGGTAGAAAGGAGGCTATTATGTGTGCAGATGGTTACTCTGGGTGTCCAACCCAGGGTTCTAGCTCAGCATCAGCATCCTAACAGCTAACCTCTGACCCTGCCTGGGCAGTAAAATGACCAGATTCCCTGGAGTGGCATCCCTTGTCTGCCTCTCAAGGGCCACAAGAAGAGTACTGGAGAGAACCCTGACATACAAAGCTCATTCCATGGGAATGCAACTTTGGGGTACAAAAGATGCAAGAATAACTATGAGTCTTACAAGATGTGTGGGGACAGTGGATGCTGCTCTTCTGGGAGTGCCTTCTGGTCGCTGAGCATGGCAGATAGGTTAGCTCTGAGGGGCAGGGCATATTCTGTAATAATCTCCTTCTCAGGCCAGGTTCACAGATATTGTTCCTTTTGACTGTGATAGATGAGTTCAAGTTTATGGCAGTGATCTGGGAGCAGGTAGACCCTTAAGGACAGTAGCTGTTCTCCTGGGTGGCTGTAGAAACAGAGGGAAAAGAAGAAGATATGGACAATTTTCTGGACCCCAGTCTGTTCAGATTTCATGCCTCTGGATATATGGCTGAAGTCCTGCTGGCCCCAGTGTCTCTGTGCACCTGTGTGCCTGTCTGGAAGCTTGTGTGTGGGGGTCAGAGGTCAACTTTGAGTGCCATTCCTCTTTACTGCTCAGTCCTTTATTTTGACACAGGGTTTGTTATTGGCCTGGAACTCACCAATTGGCTAGACAGGCCAGCAAGCCCCAGGGATTTTCCTATCTTCCCTTCCCCATGCTTGATAGTATTTTTCATAGGTTCTGGGGATCAAACTTCCATTTGTAATGCAAGCCCTATACTAACCGAGCCATCCCTCTAGCCTAGACTCAATTTCTTAATTGGCAAAGACAGATAAAAATACCGGGTGGAGGTGGTGCACACCTGTAATCCCAGCACTCAGGAGGCACAGACAGGCAAGTATCTGTGAGTTCAAGGCCAGCCTAGTCTACATAGCAAGTTATGTATGGGCTGCACAGAGGAACCGTGTCTCCAAAAACCAAAACCAAAACCAACCAAACAAACAGAAAAGCCCCACAAAACCCACTACTGAAGATTATTGTGACAATCAGGAAAAGCATGGAGAGAGTGTAGCAGCAGTATGGTTAGCACATATAGACTTCTACTGTCTAGAAGTTGTAGGTGGAGTTAAGGAAGTAACTGTTGGGAGTTAGAGGAAGTAGCCCACATTGCCAATTGCTCGGTCCTGGGCATTCTGCTGCTAACTTCCAGTCTGTTGATGTCAGTACACACTCAGAAACTTCGGGAGGGCTTTGTTGTCTTCTGGGCTTTCAGAAGGGCTGAGAAGTTACTTCATACATCAGAGCAAAGCAGAGGAATAAACTCCAAGTCAGGTGACTGTTGTGGAAGTGATTTTCCAGAAACAACTTGATCCGTGTAACTCCCACATAGGCGGGTTACGCTATAGCTAGCTTCCAGATTTCTTTCTTCCCCTGCTCTGAGTTAGCTCTGTAATTTAGGAAGCACCGTATCATCCACAGTCATGTCATACATGGCTCTCCTGGTAGCGTTTGCAACTGCTTCTCCCCATCCGCCCCAATTCTTTCACCTGAGATTCTTCCTGAAGTCTGAGAATGTGGGCTACTTACCTGCATTGTGTTCCCAGCCCCTAGCAAATTGCGGGTGGACGGGAGGAGTGTGCAATCAAAGTACACTTGCTTGGTGAAGTGAAGGAAATAAGAGAGCCATGGGGACTGAGGATGTAGCTCAGTGGGGAGGGTGCTTGCCCCCCACACAGGAAGCCCTGGGTTTGATTCCCAGCACCACATAAAACAAGGTGTGGTGGCTCAAAAATGTAATTATAGCTAGAGGGAAGAAGAGCGGAAGTTCAAGGTTATCCTGAGCTACATAGTGAGTTTAAGGCCAGCCTGAGCTACATGAGACCCTGTGTCACGGGAAAACAAGAAGCAGTAGTCGGTGGCTTCAGGTAATAATGCATAGTTCCTGGGCACTTAGCCTTATTTATTGTCGCATTTAAAATTCGAACACACATTTCCTTTTTTTTCTCCTTGGAGTTATTCACAGCAGGAAAAATGTGTAAGTCTTTACACATCAAATGATAGACATGATTTAGTTCACATACAGTTGTGTGGCTTAACCAAACTATGGTGGAGTATAAGATATTATTTGAATGCAATCTAATTGGGGAAATTTTTATATATCATGCAAAATATATAAAATTTAAACAGCTCAGTAGTAAAAGATTAAGAAAGTCAGTCTTCTTGTGGGTATCCTTCAAGATCCCTTGTCTTTCCAAGTCTTTGGAGCTGGCTTTGATCTTGTAAGGAAGCAGCTAGGGAGTAAATGCACATTTTGAAGAGTGGGAATCACAGCACTAGTCACCGGGCACCTAGGCAATCCTCTCAGCTGACTTTGCTGAACTTGACCCCCTAATTATTTTTGAACATTTCATTTCCTACTTCCCAGTGATACAAAATAGCAGAGCAACTGGGTGTGTGTCTCCAACCTGTAATCCCAGCACTTAGGAGAGAGAAGCAAGAGAATCCAGAACTCAAGGCCATCTATATAAAGAGTTTGAGGCCAACTTGGGCTATGAAAGGCCTTGTGTCAAACACATACACACACACCCAAACACACACACACACACACACACACACACACACACAAAACAACAACATACAACAGAGTAACTGATTTTAAAAGAGATGAGTAGTTGAAAAAGAAACTGAAGTAGGAAAAACTGTTAGTCAAAGCTAGCCACTAAAAATATTAATTTCCAGCTTGTTGTCATCTTGAATGTATGACTTTGCTGGCATCACAATTAAGGGGGCCTTTGTCTTCTCACTGCCCTCAACATTCCCTCCTTTGTGATGTGAACATTTTAGGACAATCCAGGAATACTTGATTTGTAACCATTTCTTCTCTGGGACATGAACCAGAGGGTTTTAAAGTGACCAGAGCTGAGGATCAGTTCTCCTCAGGTCTCCTTGGCAAAGCAGCCAGGCTGTGATCCAGCGTCCGTCCGCCCTGGATTGTAGCAGAGTCTGGCCTCTGAGCTCTGGGAAACATTAAGAGAGAAACAGACACCTAGCCGTGGCCCATTCTCTGCATGCGCTCACTCTCTGACTGATATTGCTATGATTATCCCTGTTAGATGCAAGAGGCATGTGGGGCTATGCTTATCATGGAAGCTGTGATGGGCCATAGCAGTGCTAGCTTTCATGGTAGCCAGTGCCTGACATATACCGCCTGCTGCGAGTTCTGGGCATTGACTTTGTATGGAGAGTAGTCCAGAAATAGTCTCTGTCTCTCTCTCTGTCTCTCTCTCTCTCTCTCTGTCTCTCTCTCTCTCCCTTAGTCTCTTGAGACAGGGTTTCCTATTGAATCTGAAGCTATGTCCACAGCCACTAATCCCCAGTGTCCCTGTCTCTGCCACCCACCCCACTTCACCCTGTCCCCAGTTCTTGGTTACAAGTGCATAGCTGTGCCCAGCTTTTCACACACACGGGCACAGGAGACTCGAGTTCTGAGCTTTATGCTTGCACAGTGAGCGTTCTAATCACTGCGCCACCTCCCCAGCGTCCTCCTCTCACCCCTTGTCTACCATAGCTACAGTGAGCTCGAGGCTCACCACCCGAGTTATGCCAAGAAGATGTCTCCCATGGCAGGACTACATCAACACCTACAGCTGGCTCTCTCTCCCAACAGCTGCATCTGGGGACTTCAGCATCCTTCCTGTGTTTCTTCTTCTCCCTCCCCCTCCCCTTGCTCTTCCCCCTCTCTCTAAGAAGTCCTTCCTGGCCATTTTTTATCCTAACTTTCTATCTTTTCCAGGTTCTGTCCCCTTTCTATTACAGAATTTTAACTCCTGTACCCCTTGTAGCTGCTCACGGGAGATGCCCTGTCTGTCTTCTGCAGACCCCTGGGTCATGGGATTCACAGTTAAAAAAGATCAGCTCCCCTTTCTGCATGTGGAAATGTGTTCACTGCACTGACCCCTCTGCACATGGCTTACCCCCTGCCTCACTCCTAAAACTTAACCTGAAGTTTTAGAAACTGGCACAAAAATCTTCCTCTCTTACAATCAAGCATCTTATTAAATGGCCCATGTTCAGCTCCTCATTTCTTCCATTAATTTCATTAAGCTTTAGAACAAGATAGTTAAAATGCATGCTTTCAATTGCTGATTATTTTAAATAGTACTAATGGGATGTATTATGGGGGTAATCTTGCAGAGTTTTGATATTTTAAGCTTTTGTAGATCTTGTTCAAAATTCTCAAATATTTCTTATAGTTTGTTTTTGAACTTTCTCATTAAAATTTAAAACAATTATCTTTTTCTTCCACTCAATAGTAATAGTAAAATGTTGGTATATATTAAATATTTAGCACTAGGACTCTGTTAAAAATGCAAATGTTGAGTTATTTAAATTATGGCAGATGGCAAAATAATACATTCAAATAAGAGTACAGTATGTTGAAAAGGAATAACCCACTTGTACAAATGCAACTGGAGTAGAAAAGGAGATGTGTCCAGGGAAGGACTCACCATCATAGCAATGACTAGGTGGAAACTGGATTTCATTTAGTTTCTTTTATGAGTTTGTATTTCTTGAAGTGAGTCCCTACTACTGGTGCCAAAAATTTTAAAAAGAAACGTCTGGAGGCGGAGGCTTGGGCTGAGGCTTCTGTTCTGTGTGGACGTTTGTCTCATTCATTTGAAGGCAGCCTCGCCAGCTCTCTCCTTCCTACTGCTTACACCCTTCTCTCACAGGCATGAATGTCATCCCTATTGTTCAAAAACAACAGCCTTCCATTGGATTCCGAAATGTGCTCTAATGAATTCTCAAGACTAAACACTTACGCCCTTTCTGCATTTCCTTATCGTAAACAAGACAGAGGGAAACAACCAGGTGAAAGTTAATTAAAATCATAGACAAAATCCAGAAAGGGAGCCCTGCCATTCTGGAGAAAAACTAACGTTTCAGACCATAGAGTTGAAAAGCTGCCTAGAGTGACCGGTTCCTGGAAATCCAGTGACTGCAAATATTTAGCTTTTTGACAAATGGCCACCCTGACCACTTTTTGTTCTTTCTTTCCCCATTTTTATCTATTATCTATCTATCTATCTATCTATCTATCTATCTATCTATCTATCTATCTATCATATCTATCATCTATCTGTCTATCTATCATCTATCTATCTATCTATCTATCTATCTATCTATCTATCTATCTACTTATTTATTTCTGTTTGTTTATTATGTGTGTGCCTGTATCCACAAGTATGTGAGTATGTACATATGAATGCATTAGAGTGCGTATGATGAGATCAGAGAACGACTTTTAGGAGTCAGTTCTGTCCTTCTACCCGCTGTGAACCCTGGGAATCCAACTCAAATCTGAGTCTTCTCACTGCCCCGTGGTCACTTGTCATATTGCTCTTGGAAAAACAGTATCGGCTGTTAGGGGCAGTGCTGGGGCCGTGAGCAGAACATGAGGTGAGATCCCTGGCTGAAGTTCACCAGGACTGTGGGAGGCTGGCTATGGGGACAACACTCATGGATGTGGAGGGCAGGTGGTGGATGAAGAGACCAAATGGAGTGGAGACCAGTCTTTTCCACAGTGTATCTCTGGGGAGCTCATAGGGAGTAGATGGAAAGAATCCATGAAGTTGGCTCCTATGGTTTACAGCAGGTTTACTCCTTAGGAACTCTTGGACCTGGCTCTTGGAGCAGTTGTGTCTAGCTAGCTCTTTGGGGCTTTCTCCAAGCTCTTCTCAGACATCTCTACCAACCAGTTCCCAACTCTTTACCCCCTACTCCCAATCTCAGACAAGTGTTTCCTCCCTTGCTCATTATGCAAGTGTTTATTGAATTGGATGAATAAATAAACATGCATCTCCTTGAGGAGTAGGTTTTAAAATATGGTTTCTTATGATCAAACTCTCTCAATTGAATAATGAACTGAAGAATGAGATAGAATGACCTTTGAGTTCTGTCATTTTTAACAGAGAATAAGGGCTGACTTGGAGGATACTTCCTGCTCAGAACTGAAGCCACACACAGAGAGAACACAACAGCAAATTAAAAAAGAGGAGAATATTTTTCCCTGATAGTTAAGATGGTGGAGGTGGGTGGCTCATCTCCAGGAGTTGCTGGGAAGATCTTTTACCTCAGGTGGCCTGGTAGAACCCAGGCTGGTCCTGCCTCTGCTGCCACCTCTCCCACAGCTACAACTGCAGATTTCCGTTGGGAAAGACATCCTGAAGGGCTCTCACAGGGGTTCAGCATGATGCTCTTTTGATGAACAAGGTGACACCACTTGGCACACTTGTTGCCTGTGATGATTTTCAAATATGGATTACCATCTCTTGTTCTGGTGGTTTAGTCACGGAAGGCTGGGTTGTACGCAGTGGCAGGTTGCTTCTCACAAGTCCACCATAGGAAGAACTAATGTTAACATGTGTCTGCTGTCCTGATGTTGTTCTGTCATTTCTGACATTCTTCTCCACTCTTTTGTATATTGTAGATAGTTGATTCTTTTTTATCAGATAAGAAACTTCTATAGAAGACACATTAAAGTGAAGCAATATTTTTTAAAAATATTTTTTATTTCTTCAAGTAACATCTCAATCACAATCCCCTCCCTACTCCCCCCTCCAGTCCCACCCTCCCACCCTCTTCCTCCTCAACCCCCCATCCTCTTCCCTTTTTTTAAAGTTTAAGGTATGTCTTTTTCCCCCCAACAGCTCCCCCTTTCAGTCCAACAAATGGTTCTTTCTCTTATAACAATAAATAGAATACAAAACAACAGAAATAAATAGGCCACAATTATGAGAGTTCTATGGCTTAGCATACATTCCCAATGCCCAGTCCATATGTATTTGGCACCTGACTTTAACATTCTACTATCTAACCATCTCCATGAGTTTAAAGTTCTATATCCAACTCAGATTTCATACTAACTTGCATCACAATTTTAAAAACATCTTCTTAAATCCAGAACACCCTCTTGATTCCTAAACAACTCAAAATTTAACTCTGAGACTCTAGCTATCTATTCTTCAACCACCTCAGAGACCTGAGAGGGATAAATATATCTGATTATATAGGAAGTGCAGGGCCTGCAGTGAAGCAATATTTTATGTAAATGTTTGCATGTATAATTGTAGCTCTTGTTCCTGATTTGAAGTAACTGATAACATTTTGTGAGCAGGTTGGATAAGATGCCAGCTTTCTGCTTGTAGCTCATCCCTGGGCATGTGCCCCATCTCTCCTTTGTGGGAGGATGGTGATAATAATCTACTTTTAAGGAATTATTTTTATGTATGTGTGTCTGTGAGTGGGTGTATGCTTGTGAGGGCAGGTGTCCGTATGTGTCTGTGTGCGAGTGTGCGCACACCAGGGCAGATGTCCAATCCTCTGGATCTGAGATAACAGGCAGTTGTGAGGAGTCCTACAAAGGTGACAGAAACTAAACTGGGGGGCTTCTAGAAGAGCATCAAGTGCTCTCAACCTCTGTGCAGTCTCTCCACCCCCTCCTTTGTGGTCTTCACTTTCACCAGCCCATCAGCAGTACCACCAAGAGGGTCATTAACATAGTTGGGACCAGGGTGGCTCACTAGGATGCAGGCCTTTTCCACTCTGTGAGTGTGTTTAAAGGCTCCACTGAGACACTGGTTACACCCGTGAACTTCACTTACTTGAGACTCTAATTGAGCTCTTAGTTTATTTGCAGAGTGGTTGAGCCCTGACTATGATCCAATTTGAAAGCATTTCCATGTATGGGACACTCTCAGACTCATCACATGTTTCTTCTGCATCCCCTCTGAGGGCCTGCAGCTCTGCATGCAACTCACCTGTCTGCCTTTGGGAGATTATGATTTTTGTAGGTAGAAAACAAAGGGAAAGGAGAGAGAGTACTGTTTGGATTCTGGCAGTCAAAACTGGCTCTTTCAAGCAGGATGATAGCTTCCTAAGGCAGGCGTTGCCTTGAGGCAGAGCTTTCTAAGTAGTTCTATTTTCCTTTCACCACAACACACCGGGCCTAAAAGGCAAAATCATACTTGGTCCAGAGGGCAAGGAGAGTCTAGTGTGTGCTGAAAGGTTATCTGTGAGGCCAAGGACAAGAAGGGCAGTGTCGATAAATCAACAGAACATCTCTACTTCTGGAAAAAGTGTGTGTGTGTGTGTGTGTGTGTGTGTGTGTGTGTGTGTGTGTGTGAGAGAGAGAGAGAGAGAGAGAGAGAGAGAGAGAGAGAGAGAGAGAGAGAGAGAGACTGTCACACATTCTCCATTCCATATCCCATCACCTGAGATCAAGTCATGCTGGGGATTGCATTTGGTTTCCACAGAAGGCAACTGTAAGGGTTCATTTTCACTGTCAAATTGATGAGGTTTAGAATTACCATGGAAATCTGCCTCTGGGTGTGCTTTTGAGGGAGTTTCTAGGCTGGGTTATTTGAGGTGGGAAGGCCCATCTTGGAATGTGGGTGGCACCATTCCCTGGGTTGGGGCTCTGGACTGTATAAGGAGGAGGAAGAGCTGAGTGTTCTCATCAGTCTCTCTCTGCTTCCTGCCCGGATCCCATGTGACCAGCTGACTCATACTCCTGATGCCATGGCTTCTCCACCAGTGATGGACTGTACCTCTCAAACTGTGTGCCTAGATATACCTTTCTTTTCTTCTTAGGTGCTGTGGTTAGCTATTTTGTCACAGCAATAAGAAAATTAACAAATACAGAGATGTGGGCCTTTTCCTCACAGATGAGGCCACCTGATAGCCCTGTCAGTCAGTGCTGTCCTCTGAGGCTAGATGCAGAGGGAGGGCTGCCTTGAGGTCCTCAAGTTGACTCAGATCACACTTGCATCACACACTCTTAGACTTTTCAAGGTCTATCTCTGAGGAGGGTGAAGGCAGAGGTAAATGGCAGTCTTCTCTGCTAGGGGGCCACATAAGCCCACCAACGTTCCTAAAGATCAGGCCAGTGGACCTTCCTCTATTAAAGAAGGGAGAGTAAATGGTCATTAGAAGAAATCTGAGATTATTGCTACTTAACCACTCCCTCACTTCCCTCTTAGCTCTATGCAATTTTGTCCAAGCTATGGACAAAATTCTATATTCTCTAGCACCTCTTGTAGTCCCAAGAGGTGCTAGAGAATATAGAGGGTGGAAATACAGCTGAAGGGGAGAGAGCGCCATCTCTGCAGCTGAAGGGAATTCATCACCTAAGTCTGGTGAGCTTTTTCAGTGACACAGCCGTCTGGGGTTCATCCATGTCCCTCTAAGTCACCCCTCATTCACGTTCCTATAAGCAACCCCTCACTCTTGTTTTGTCTATAAATTAAGCCCAATAAGCCCACTGAGTCATCAAGCTGCACTTGAGTGGAATCGTTGTATTGGGCTGTTATTGATGTTTGCCCAGGTATCCCAGGAAAGGTTAGACCACCACAGCTCTTCCTATCGACACTTTCAGGGTTGTCTCCATCAGAGCTCCAGTTAAGATGGGACCAGCTGTTGTGCTCAGAGGGCTCACAAAAGCTGAAGCTGTAGAACCTCACCTCTGGTTAACCTTCCACCGTCTGTGCACCCTGCCACTTCTGACCAATTCTGCTAGCACAGAATTACATAGACGGGGAAGGAGCAGACAGGAGTTCCTCTGTCATTCTAATGACCCTCCCTATCCTCCACCTTCTATGAGGGAAGGTCAACGGACTCAACTTTGATCAAGATCTCTCCTTGGTGGTCACAGTTGGTCTGATGGAGATAGCAATGAATGTAATGTTCGGGTGACAGTGTTCCTCGCAGCCATGTGTGATGATGACTCACACCTATAGCCCCAGCACTCAGGAGGTTGGGGCAGAAGGAGTAACCTGAGTGTGAAGCCAGTGTGGTCCATATGGTAAGACTCCATCTCAAAACACAACAAAGCCCTAAAATGCTGTAATTTTGTTACATGACTAAAAATTTACTTGGGCTCTACCCCTATGATCATTGTTTGGCTAGTGATATATAACGTAGAGATGCGTCTAGTTGAAAGTGTCGTTTACCTAGGGAAGTTAAGGTACTCCAAACACCTTTATCCCAGAATAGTCTTTGTGTGCATATTTTTAGGGTACGTGATTAAAGAAACACACTCTGTAAAATGCTCATAAAATCCTGTCTATTATCTTTCTTTCCTGTGTGCATGCCATGGTGCATGTGTAGAGGCCAGAAGACAAGTTATGGGAGTCAGGTCTCTGCTTCTACTGTCTGGGTCCTTAGGGCGGAACACATGTCCTTAGCCTTGGCAGCAAGCACATTTACTTGCTGAGTCGTCTTGCTGGCCCCAAGAGTTTGTATTTGCTTTCATTGGTACTTTCCAGTTCTTGGGCCAAGGCTTAAGCATTCCAGCACCTAGAAGTTTCGTAATGCCAAATGTTGGCGCCACCACCACCCGGCTACAACTCTCTATATCACTTGGTGCTAGCAAAGGTGTGGTTAGATATTAAAATGCCATTTTGTGGACTGGGGATGTAGTTCAGTTGGTGGAGCACTTACCTAGCGTTAGATTCTATCCCAGCCCCCCAGAAACCAGGCTTGTGATCCCAAGCACTCAGAAAGTAATGGCAGAACCATCAGAAGTTCAAAGGTCAGCCTCAGCTATAGCCTGGGCTACCAGAGACCCTCCTCAAAAAGAAGAAAACGATATCCAATATCGATGACTTAACCGCAGCACTAGAAAATCTTGAACTTCCACACTGTTCTTTCTGCCTGTGAAATACAACATGAAGGGGTCCTTTGTGGTGTGTTCTACAAACAAGCTCTTTCCAGTTCAGCAGTCTTGGTGCTCTGTTGTGTGATCACCTCGTATTTTGTATTGACTTACAGAAACAACTCAGACTTAATTGGTATTTTGTGCTATATCTGTTCTTTCAGATGTAACTTGGACCAAAAAAGAAAGAAAGAAAGAAAAAAGAAAAGAAAGAAAGAAAAGTAAAAAAATACATGCAGGCACCATACCTCTTTTGTGTGGATTTTCACCATGGAGTGCTTTATTATGCCATTACCCAGTTTTATTTCAGTGCCTAATTTGTATGAAGTAGTGATGGAGGAGAAAGAAAATCTATGAAAAATTGAATTTTGTAATGCTAGCCAGTGTCCTTATTTTTCAAGTTGATGGCACAACAAAAGAGAATTTCAGAAAGTAATTGTCGAACGGAAGCATGATGACAGCTTTGCCCAGAAGTGTTCGATACAGCGTGTCAGTTCAGCACTTAATTGTTCTTCTGTTGTTTTGTGGGTGAGTCTCCCCTCCCCATGGAGACAGGCCACAGGGTTTAGTGGAAAGAGAAGAGGCATTGCGATCAGTCATAGTATGAACAGTGGCTCTAAATTTACTGTCTGAGTTGTATGCTCTCTAGCCAGGTTAATTGACCTCTCTGCTCCTCATTTCTGGATTTACAGAATTGTGGATGTTACCCTCTGCCCAAGGTGTTCAAAGATTTGTCCAAAATTATGAAACAGTGTCTTTGTGGTTTATGGTGTGATGGTGAATTTTAACTGTCAACTTGACAAAATCTAGAACCAAGCCTGGGAAGAGAGTCACATGGAGAAATTACGTGTATCAGGCTGGCCTATAGTACTGCTGGTGGGCTAACCCAGCTTGAAAGTAGGCCTTATCTTTCTCTGTGAGGGGCTCTGGACCATGTAAGAGCAGAGAAAGCTGAGTGCCAAGTCCTAGTGTGACTAGGACTTCCCTACAAGGGATCCACATCCTGAAATCATGAACTTAGACCAATCCTTCCTTTCCTACATTGTTTTTCATTAAGGGTTTTACCACAACGACAGAACCCAAACTAAAGCAACTGGCATTCCAAACACAGGAACCCTTTAGTAGACTTGGCTTTTCCAGAAGCAGGGAGTGAAGCAAGGGTTTACGTGTGAAGTGTGTGTATAGCAAACACATTGCCAGGCTGGCTTTCTTTGTGACTACAGGGAACTGAACCCTTCTGGCTAATCCAACATTTGTGATAGCACCAGAATTAGCCCATCTGGAGGCCAAGGAGCCTTTGTTAGTTACTCTCCCTATTGCCATGGTCAAACTCAAAAGAAACAATTTAAAGAGTGAAGAACTTATTTTGCATCACAATTTTTTTGGGGGGTTGGGACAAGCTTACCTCATTCGTCAAGGAAAATTTGGGGTTCACAGCCAAATATCTATATAGAAGAGAGAGAGGCCAGGCTGCCACCTGCTGGTTTGCCTGCATCTGCCTATTCCTGTGTCTAAACTCTAAGATGGTGAGAGAAGCCAAGATATTGCTTCAATTTCTGATTTTTTGCCAGAGCACTGGAGAGCAATGGACCAGGAAACAGTCTAGGAGAGCCAAGTGAGATTGTATTCAATGCAAGTAGCATGCACTGCAAGCCCTGTTAAATTTCAGAACTGCTATAGGCCTTTGATTGTCCTGGGCCTCCTATTCATTCCTGTGAGTGTGTCCTATGGTCTTCTGTCTTGGATAACTAATGGACATTGCCTGTAACATCTAATAACCTGTGTTTTAGTCTATGGGAATTTGGGTCAAGATCTGCTGCAACAGTGTAGGCCTGACTAGCTGCAGACGATTCAGGTCACAGAGTTCTTGACTTTAAGCCTGAATGTGTCATGGGCTAGGATTTAGGAAACACTGGTGTGGGAACGCGGGCAGTTAGGTCTAAGAATGTTGGCCCATGGTAGAGTGCAAACATGGCTTAGCCTTTCTCTCTTCCTCACATACATAACACCTTGCAGTGTTATGCTGTTCTCTGTCAAGAGGTGAAGTTTTCCTTCTATGACCTCCAATCTGGTTGTGCTTGTGGCTTGTTCTCAAGAATAGAAGTGATGCTGTGTGACATTTAATATGAGGCCACAAGTGGCTGTGTGGCTTTTCCCTCTTCTGTCTTTAACCTGGCTGTCAACCCGTAAGCAAGTTCAGTCAACCTCTGGAATAATGAGAAGAGCCTACCGCATTCTCAGGCACCTTTGCTGAGCCTGGCTCTGAGACAGTGTGCCAGTAAGTCCAGAAGACACCCTTTGACCCTGCTAAGCCGCAGGGAAAAAAACACTCTGGTTGATTTAAGCTACTACAATTGGGGATACATATGGAAGTATAGATAACTAGTATGTCTTCCCCAAGACTATTTTCTACTCAGCTTACTCAAAGTGGGCTATGTTTGCTTTTACAGCATTGTGCTGTTTAAATAGACAGCTTTATATAGAAGACATTTGACAGCCCTGATGTAGAAATTAATAATTACCATGTATAGAAATTTATAATTAATAATTACCAGTAATTAATAAGTTAAAGTTATTAGGCCAGCGGTGTTATCCCTGACCTACCACTTATGACCTACCACAGGCACCTGATGGATTTTAACAAACCTTAGCCTGGATTGTGCCATCTTAGCCCATCTAAGATAATTTTTAATTCTATTCCCCAAATAAAATCCCAAATATACAAAAGTCTCCCTGGGCTGTTATTCTTCATGTTATGCCAATGTTCCAGGCCACATAGAGATATGATCTTCCATCTAACCCATCATGTGTCTACTTCCTCCTTCTCATACTGCTCCTTCTCCCCTCCTGGCTTCTCCTAATCTTCCCCTCCCTCAAAAGCCCTCGCTTACCTCCTCCTACCTCTCCTTCTGCTCCTATCTCAGGCCTCATCATTTCATTAAAGCCGATCAGAGACAATGGTTAGCAAGCAAGGTAACACAGTATCGTTTGATGTATGTGGATATGGCTCATACATCAAGCAGACCTTGAAGAGCAAATTAACGAACATTTGAAATACATAACAGATCACCCCAACACCCTGACATAGCTCTAACTAAATGCCAGCTACAATGAAATGTGATACAATCAAAATAAGATATACCAGTTGTGGTCACTCATGCCTGCTCTCCCAGCTCTGGGGAGGCTGAAGCAAGAATGCTGCTGTGGGTTTAAGACTAGCCTGAGCTAAACAATGAGAATGATGCTTAACAAAAGTGGGACATGGACAGTCTTCAACAGACTCATTTAACAGTCTGTGCTATAAATCTTTCAGTATCAAATAAAAAAGGGAGGGGAACACATTCCCTGAATGATTCACTATTGGTTGTAAACTTCCAAGATCTTAGGCTACCCCACATGATCAAAAAAAAAACACTGAAGTATACTCTAGATAGATCCAAACTTATATGGTAGTGGGTATCCATTGATGGACAACCCAGGATAGTGTCTTGGTGATCTGCTATGGAGTGTTTTAGGAATACTCCTCAACATCATGGAAGCTCAGAGTGTATGGATGTCCCATAGAACTCCTGCATCCACCACATGGGAGGTACCATCAATAACATCATCAATATCAGTGTGGTGAGTCTCAGACACCTGAACACTTTTAAGCACTTGAAATTTCTGTGGAGTTGAGGCAGATCCTGGGCAGACTCCCCTCATCAAGTCTTGCTTAGCAACTCAGCTGCAGATTCATGTCTAAATCTACCATTCAGGAATGCCTTAGCAGAACTCCCCCTCCTTAGAAGGAGTTTAGATGCTGCTGCTTGTTAGAGGAGAGGTCACATTGTCATCCCAAGCAGCTTCATATTGAATTTTTTCAAAAGACATTCAAGAATGCCATAAAAGAGTTTTGGTGAGTTGTACTTCCTGCATGTGAGGGTGGTCACATGTGGGTGCCCCACCATGTGTATTGGCATGTGGAGGAGCTGAGAGTTAAGTGCCCACTTCTCACCTCCAAGATGACACATGGAAGCCCTCAACAGGGAGCATGATCCCCAGCAGAGATGATGTCACATCAGAGTTAATCAACAGATCATGTAAATGAGGCACCCATTTATAGCATTTATTTAAATTTTCATTTAAATTGCTGGTTAAATGGAATACGTTTTAAATCCTGAAGTCAACACTTCAGCAAATTGGTTTTAAAACTAGATATTAAATTGCAGCATGTTGCAATTTTATACATGCTTCCAAGATAATTGCTTATTGCTTTAAGAGTACAAAATACGTGTCCAAATAGTTTAGTATGGTTGATGAGACACAGGAAGTAATATCTTTTGGAGTGTCTTTTGAAGTGGGGGTCAGCGGAACACGGTCCTTTGAAGTGTATTCATTTAGTATGTGTTTGTATGCGTACATGTTTGTGTGTGAGGCCATGCATGTATGTACACAGCCAACATGTGGCTGTTAAAGGACAACTTTCAGGAGCCTTTTGTCTCCTACCACCTTGCTGAGGCTGAATCTCTCTCCTTCCTGCTGTAGCATGGCTTACTGCAGGCTAGCTGGCTGCTGGACTTCCAGCTGCACCTCCTCTTTCCAGCTCCTGTCTCACTGTGGCACTGCTGGCATTACAGATGCCCCACTGTTGCACCTCCATGTATATGTGGTCTGGCTTGTGCAGCAACTTACCTGGGGAGCCATCCTCCCAGTCCCCAGAGTTAAGGTGCCTGGTCTCAGTCCTCAGAGTTAAATGCCTGGTCTCAGGCTGCCTGGCTTGGTATTCTGCCCCACCACTGTGTGATTTGGTCAATTCTTTTCATTTCTCTGGCTTCAGTTTCCTGGTCTGATAAATGGAGGTAGTAAGGAGTCAGTCCCCACAATGAAGATTCAATGTAAGCTGCATAGAACCTTGCTTCATACCCAGTGTGTTGTAAGTAACCAGTCAGTATTAAGTGCTCTTGTTTTTAAATGCAGGAATATTTTGTTTGCTTCAGGCAAAACTATAACTGTTAAATGTGCTAGATGGATGAAGTTACTCAGACCAATTAAACCGTGGCTTGCATTGCATTTTCATCTGGCCTTGGTTTTCTGGGCTCTTCTCTGAGATTTTACTGTTCTTACTGACGTCCAGTATATGTAATCACATGTAGGTGGGATATTACAAAAGAAGAAGAAGAAGAAGAAGAAGAAGAAGAAGAAGAAGAAGAAGAA
>CAJQZJ010003646.1:8326554-8347534 GCA_907164525.1 Lophiomys imhausi | reverse complement strand
AAGAAGAAGAAGAAGAAGAAGAAGAAGAAGAAGAAGAAGAAGAAGAAGAAGAGAAAGAAAGAAAGAAAGAAAGAAAGAAACAGACAAGCCCAAACTGACCTCAACAAAACAAAGAACAATGAAAATAACAAAACCAAACCTAAACAACACCTTGCAGACTTTCCAGCAGTAACTGGGTGGCCTCCACATTTCAGAGAACAATAAAACTATGGAGGATTCTGATTCCCCAGGAGTATGCTTGGTAGGGTGGAATTATTTGGCTTTAGTTTCATTAGTTGGAACTGGAGTCTCTCAGGACACAGTCACAGTTCTCTAGCTCCACAGAACATGAACTTGGCTTTTGCTTGCTCAAGGGGGAGTTGTGAGGGAGCAGACCCAAGAAAGCCCACAGACAGGGAGCGATGCAGATAATGTGGTTATAGGATTATAGAAGAGCCAAGGGGAGGCTGACTGTCAGGTCGTGTAGGTCCCGAGGGAAAGAGCCTTGGTTTAACATTGCTACCAAGACTGTGCCCTAGGGGAAGGCTGCTGTCGGCTGGAATGCTGTTGAGGACAGAAAGTCAGGGCTGCCAAGATGGCTTAAGGAGTGACTGTGCCCAGCAGACTTGATGACCTAACCTGTCTCCTAAGAGGCCATGCAAAAGTGGAAGGAAAAAAAGCCAACTCCACAAAGTCATCCTGTGATCTCTACAAACATTGAATGGGAACGCCCCCCACCCCATACTTGAATGCTTGGTCCCCAGTTGATAGAATCGTTCAGGAAAGATTATAAGGTGTGGCCTCCTTGGAGGAGGTGTGCCATTGAGGGTGGGCTTTGCAGTTTTAAAAACCCATTCTGTTCCCAATTATCTCTCTCTGCCTTGTGCTATGGATCAAGACATGAACTCTCAGGTTGAGCACTATACCTGCCTTCCTGGGACCATGTTCAACAGCTTTCTCATGACTCTCACCCTCTGAAACTGTAAAGTTCAAATAAATGATTTGTTTCTAAGTTACCTTGGTTATGGTATCTTATCACAAAGATAGAAAAAGTAAGACAGAAACCAAAATAAGCATTTGCCTTGGCTAGTTTTGTGTCAACTTGACACAAGCTAGATCATCTGAAAAGATGAAACCTCAATTGAGAAAATGCCTTCCTAAGATTCAGTTGTAGAGGATTTTCTTAATCAATAATTGGTGGGGGAGGGCCCAGCCCTTTGTGGGTGGTGCCATCCCTGGGCTGGTGGTTCCTGGGTTCTATAAGAAAGCAGACTGAGCAAGCCGTGGGGTGCAAGCCAGTAAGCAGCACCCTCCATGGCCTCTGCATCAGCTCCTGCCTCCAGCTTCCTGCCCTCACTGCCATTGATGATGAACAATTATACGGAATGGTGAGTGAAATAAACCCTCTCTTTCCCAAGTTGCTTCTGGCCATGGTGTTTCATCACAGCAACAGAAACTCTGACTAAAACAGCACTCATTCCACTCAGTATTAAATCTCAGAAAAAAAAAACAAAGCGATAGTGTTCTTACAAACCAAAAATGGAAATAAAGAGCCCTAGAAATCTATGTGGACAGAAAGGAAGTGAAGAGTCAGAGCATTATACAACTGAGGGAAGAGGGAAGGGAAGTGCCAGAAAGTTCTGCACTCCTGGAGTGACAGTGCTAAGGAATATTAGAGGAAAGTCAGAGTGAGACAGCTTTCAGAAATGTACCATCATGCCCTGCTGCTGCTGGTACAGCATGGAATCCATGTAGCAGTTCTCCAGCCTGAAGGGTTGAGGAGGAGGTGGATGTAGTTGGATTGAGGTACAACCTTCTTGTGAAGCTGTGATGAAGACCTCTCAAGCTGAGGGGATGTGCACCAGAGGAGTTCATGAAGTTTACAGGTGATATGGTGAAGGGGGGGGGGTGATTAGAAAGCTTCCTGTCATTGTGACAAACTAAGACAGGCAGTAGCAGTTCAGGTCGCTAAGGAAAGCATCCTTAAACCATATCAATAATTGTCTCTCCTGAGACGATCAGAAGGTCACCTAATTGCTGGCCTGATGCCTCATGCCCCATGGAAAGCAAATTGTAAGTAAACAGGTTTGCAAATGTAGCTCTCAATTGATCGAATGCTTGCCTAGCCTGCATGAAGCCCTGCTTCAATCTACAGCATCGAAGAAGATGAAGGCAGGAGGATCAGAAGTTCAAAATTATCCTTGACTATATAATAGAAAGTTTGGGAGTTGCCTCAGCTAAATGGGGCCTGTGTAATAAAAGAAAGAAAGGTAGGAAGGAAGGAAGGGGGGAAGGAAGGAAGGGAGGGGGGAGGGAGGGAGGAAGGGAGGGAAGGGAAGGATGGAAGGAGGGAAGGAAGAAAGGGGGGAGGGAGGGAGGGAGGAAAGAAGGAAGGAATAAATAAATAAATAAATAAATTCTAGTTATTTTCAGGGCTCATTTCTATTGAGTTTGTCCTCAAAACTGGGTCAGAGTGAAAGGACTTAGCTTGGTTGTTGAAGGAGATGGCTGGATATTTGTGTATTATTTGAGTCTGAATCATCTAACTGGCATTCCAGATGCTAACAATGGAATTCCATTAAATAAAGTGTGGGTGATGGCAGCACATCACCACCCAGAAATATTTTACAATCACTGTAAGTCCTGTGCTGTTTGGGAGAAGAGCTCACTTGTGCAGGGATCTTTGTTCTTTACCCGAAGAATGGATTTAAAAAAAAAAAAACCCTGTGGTACATTTACACAATGAAATACCACTAAGCTGTCAGAAACAAGGAAATCATGAAATTTGCAGCCAAATGGATGGAACTAGAAAAGCTCATCCTAAGTAAATTAACCCAGACCCAGAAAGATGCACATGGCATATATTCACTTATAACTGGATTTTAGCCTTATAGTACAGGATAACTATCCTCCAATCAACAGACCCGAAGGAACAGGAACATGGAATTTGTTACCTGTTACTGGGACACTTTACCCTAGTGGAGCTGCCATGTACGCCCCCAGTGAAAGAAGAAGCTCTTAGCCCTGTGTGACTGATGATTTGAGGGGGGGCTGTTACATGGAGGCACCCCACAGTGGAGGAGTAGGATAACTGGGATAGGGGATAGAGGGTGGGAGAGTGGGACTGGGAGGGGTGGAGGGAGGGGGCTGTGATGGAGACATAACTTGAATTAATAAATAAATGAAAAAAAGAGTTGATGATGATCTTAAGTATTCCTCTGTTGGCTTTTTTGTCACCTTCTCCTCTCAGTCACCTCAATTAAATGTAAATTTGTCAGTCTTTGTGTGTGTGTGTATGTGTATGCATGTGTTCATGTATGTGACTGTGTACAATTTCTTAGGTCCAACTCCTGTTTTTGAGTTGGACTAGCCACTAGCCTAGAGCTCACCTAGGTTAGGTGAGGTTGAGGAGGGTTGGCCAGCTAATCCCAGGGATCTACAAGTCTCCACCCACCCACCCCATCCCCACCCCCATTGTGGAATTACCAGCTTGCACCATCAGGGCTGGCTTTTCATTCTGTGGGTTCTGAGAACTGAACTCAGCCTCCATACTTCCAAGGAAAGCAGCTTACCAGCTGAGCCATGTCCAGTGCCCTCCTCTGTCTTCTTGCTCTTTGCTCAGCATTGACGGTGACACACAGAGTTCAGCACCTAACAGGTGCTGATGGGTCCTTGGGATACATGAGGTCTTAAAAAAAAAAAAAGAAAGAAAGGAAGGTAGGGAGAGAGAGAGACAGAGAGACAGAGACAGAGACAGAGAGAGTAAATGAATAGGTCTGCTGATGGGGCAGTGTGCCTCCCGACCCTTATCCACAGACACCTGGCTCCTTTCCAGCAGCATCTCATCCTCCTGAAATTGGATGGTCTTGTTGCACCTGGCTTGTTTGCTGAAGGAGGTGACTAGATATCTGAATAATGCTGAATGTCTCCTCAGTTTTCAAGGTCAGACACAACACTTTTTTTTTTCCTAGATTGGCTGACCTCAGTCACCACACTATGTCCCTAAGCACTAGGTTAAGTTTTTAGCACACAGCAGGCTCTCCTTAATTTGTTAATTATACTATTGAAATCCTTACTGTGGTCCTTAGCCTTCCTTGGATGGGCAAAATGGTACCATAGAGACCCTGACCCTCTGACTCTTGATCTCCAGTGTCTTTTCATGAGTTTTTTGGAGAGTTCTATAGTCCTGAGCCAGGGGACTTGAATTCATGTCTCATCCATTATTCCTCTATCTTTCTTATATTTGGAAGTAAACAATCTTTTCCTTTTGCTAATTTGCTCTTAAAATGTAAAGAAGCATTTAGTGTGTTTGTTGTAGAATAGCTATCCTGTACTATATAGCTAAAATCCAATTATAAGTGAATAGATGCCATGTGTATCCTTCTGACTCTGGGTTAGCTCACTCAGGATAAGCTTTCTAGTTTCATCCATCTGGCTGCAAATTGCATGATTTCGTTTTTTTTTCTGATAGCTGAGTAGTATTCCATTGTGTAGATGTACCACAGTTTTGTTTTATCCATTCATCCATTGAGGGACATCTGGTTGTTTCCAGTTTCTAGCTATTACAAATAAGGCTGCTATGAACATAGGAAAAAAAAAAAACTAAAGAGCCTTGGATAGAAGACTTTTCTTATTGACAACTTTACACACACATGGACACACACACACGGACACATATGCACTCACACACATATACGCACATATACACACATACATGCATGCACACATACACACACATACACACATACATATGTTCACACGTGCACTCACTCATACATTCAAACATAGCATACACGCTCACATGGACAGACACACATACACACACACACACACACACACACACACACACACACACACACACCAAGCAAACAAGAAACCTATGGCTGTTAATTATAACATCCACCTGAGCCAATGGTAAAGAGTGTTTGTGTATGTGTGTGGGGGGGGGCAGGCAGACAGACAGACAGACACAGAGACTCTAGACTTTTCCAAATTTGTACTTAGCTTTCATTGAGCTTTTTATTGTATTTCCATTTCTCCCTCAACCCCTTGCCTGCATTCCTCCACCTCAGATGCTCAAGGCATTAGGGTAGCTGCCTCTGCCATTTACAGTAATAAACATATATCACGTGGAGGTTAGATATACCCATGGGACAGCATTAGAATTTGGGCTAGGGTCTACCTACTTTCAAAGCTCTAGCTTTGGCACATACTGGGTATGACTGGAAAGCTTCTTGACAAGTTCATGCAGCAGAGGATGGGAAACGGGTATTTGTTGACTGGTGGGATGAACGCTACCTCACCTGGAGTATCATGTCTTGCCGCTCAAAGTCAAACCATACTGGCCCCATCTAAGATGATAGGCTGTCTGGAACTAGTGGGAAAATGTATTTTAAGTGGCAAAATGAAAACTCTCCTTGAGACCTGAGGGTGCTTCAACCAGTGTCCAGTGGAGGGGGATTTAGACTTGGTCTGTCTAGGCATTCCCTGTACAATCCTATGGAAATGGCACAAGCCTGCATTTGAAGTCACTCTCTTGAGTGACTGTGATCACTGTGGTTTTCAGCAGAACCATTAATGAAAGACTATTGAGGCTTTAAGGAAATTATTACTGGTGGCATTTAAGAACAAGACAAACATTCTAATTCAAAATCCTCCCCACACACATCAACTCTGTAACTCTGACCCTGACTCCCAAATGCCTATGCTATTTACATGCAAAACATCAGGTTGGAATCCTACTCTAGGCATTTGATGGTCCAGTACTATTTACATTAGTTACTCAATCCACAGAGGCTATCTATCATTGGAGACAAATCCTAAATCTAATCCCCCTTGCTGTGCTCCTTAATTCCTTCCCATTGCCTTGCAGACTGTAGGCAGAATGGAATCACACAGCTCCTTCATTGAACTCCAGGGTAGTATTTATCTCAGTTTCCCTAGTGTAGGTTCTGTGACATTGAGCAAATCAGTTAAGCCCAGCGAAACCTTCTGTGTCTTAGTCCCATCATCTGTGAAACTAAGTAACCCGAGTTTTTGTTGCAGTAACCTATGAGACCCTCAGATCAGGGTCCAGCCCATAAAATTCACTGTACCCATATTGCTTACTAGAGTTTTTCTGGATTCCCCTCTTCACTGGGACTTTGGGATGCTTATCAGGAGGATCCAGCTCATGTCCCTGTAGACTAACCTGGCAAGTGACATGGACGGGAATCTAATACTGACACATATCTTCTGGAGTAATATATGACCCCTGAAGGATGATAGAGGCTGGGCAGTCAAGGGTTGGAAGGAGTTCAAGGTCACCCAGAACTTTGTTTCTCAAGGCAGTGGGTGTATTCTTAAAAAATCAGGTACAAGTTAGGAGGACTTGCTAGAAGTCCGAGTTTTTTGGGTTTCTCCTATGCACAGACAGGAATTCATGTGCCCAGTGCGCCTTCATCAACATTTCCAGAGGTTTTGTGTTGGCAATGTTATTCCTTTTATCCGAGGCTCTCCCCTTTATTAATGGAGAAACTGAGGCATAGAGACGTTGTAGTGTAATTTGTACCAGGATCAGAGAGCTTAGGAATGACTGAGTGAAATGGGAATTCAGCTCCCTCACTCTCTAGGGTATTGGGTTGTGGAGGGGATTTGGAGCTTGTCTGAAATACATAGGATGACCCCCAAGAGAATTCACTCAGCCCGAGCAGATGATTCAGTTCAGCAATTATCTTAAGGATAATTCAGTCCCCGAGCATTGTTGGAATCCAACATCTATGTTCTGTTCCTGGAATATGCAGCAAGATCACAAATGGATCTTTTCCCGTGAAAGTTGTGATGTAGAACAGGAAATAAAACCTCGACACAGACAACCACAGTGAAGTGACAAGATGACGTTCTTGCACAGATGCCTATTCTAAGCACGTGGAAAAACTCCCCTGCCATCTTGGATACAGAGCCTTGTAAATAAGCTCTGCCTCCCTCACATGGGTATCCTCTGCCTTTGGGAACTCTTGTGATGCTCTTCCAGGGCGGACACCTCACCAAACACTTTTTCACCCTTTGAGGAAACTTTTCTGCCTCCTGTCATAACCTAGCATCACTTGCAAACTTATGTGTTTATACCTTTAAATACTACTGTTGCATTCTTCTGTTGGTTAATATTTACTGTAACAGCTGATATCCATGAACATTTGTATAGTGCCCCAAGTGTACCCGGGCTGTTTTAAGGCTTTGTATGTCTTGGTGCATTTGATCCTCTGTGAGAGGGCAGGTCATTGCTATCTGAAGCAGGAGTTGAAATTGGATTTATTATTTTTTGAACAAGGAGAACTCTGATCAGAGCAAATGTTGAGCTTCTGCGGGGGACAGGAAGACAAGAAGTTGAGGATCTGGAGAAACACAGCGATGTGAGGGGTATGGACGTGGGTCCTTGCCTGAGATGTTTTGGAGAAGTCCAAGCCCTGAAGGGGAAACGGGCAGAGAGCCATTCAGCAGCCTACACAAGTAGCTTTGGTGGGTAACAAGGCCATCACTGCTTTTGAGTAAAGGGAGAAAAAGGGAGCCGTGGACAGGTGGTTGCTATGGCATCCGGTGTCACAGAACACCTCCCTGAGAAACTGTCCCTCAAGGGAAGACTTGAAGGACAGTGAAGATGGAGCATGGTGAGCTTGGAAAACAATAGTGAGATGAGAAGTCTGAGGCCAATGAGGTAACAAGTCAGGGTCATGAGGGGCCAGAGAGGCCATTCACAGTCACTTTGGCTCGTTTTGATCCAGTGCAGAGTCATGAACCTCTTAGCATATGCTGTCACCTCACAGGAATGTCCAGGTTACTATGTGGAGAACAACCATAGAGCTGGGCTAGGCTGGGGAGCAACTGCGGTGATCCAAGCCCTTGATGATGACCAGGGCTCAGGTGGAAGGTGCTGAGTGCATTCTTCATGAGTGATCCCTCTGCCTGAAGTTCCTTGTTAATCTGATTAACTGTGCCAGGGTGAAGGAAAGTGCTGGATGGGCATCTGCAGCAGAGAGGGCTCAGTCTATCAGAGGTGCCAAGGGTGTTTCTGTCCTAGAACATCCAGGAGAAGCATGCAGTCCCAACCATCCGCAGCATAAGATGCTGCCACAGAGCATCCAAGCTCTCCACCCTGTTTTTGAGAAGGTTCCTGATCAATTCTGTGGGTTTTTGTAACAGATTGCTGTGAAGGTAGTGCTGATTCGAAAATACCCTGATAGTCTGCTTGTGAGTGGGTTTTGATGTGTTTTATGAGAGAGGGAGAGAGACAGAGAACCTAGGGGAGCTAAAGAACTACTCCTAATCCCTGGCCAATAAAAGCCAGAAATCCCAATAATGAGACTGAAAAAAGCTCTCTTTTCCTGTGTGTTTAATAATAGCACTGCCTTCTGACATAACTGCAGTTCCTGGAATAATTGCCCTCTTTCTCACTTTATTTTTAAAACCTAGAAAACTTTTTTTTTCTCCCCCTGAGGGGAAAGTTCCTTCCCTTAAAAGGCATTTCCATGTAAAACATTTACCCACTGGGGTTCCCTCAGTTTGCCCTCACCCATATTTGCCACACCCTTTCCCAGTGGAGGACACTGGAAGGATCCATCACCCACCCCCCACATGAAGAATCAAGGTAGAGCTAGGAAATGCAGATCTGCCTCTCCCATACTGCAGATATCTGCCCAAGACAAATTCATCTGTTACTTTTTGTCAGTTATGGCGCTAAAGGGTTTATCTGGTCAGAGAATTTTACCAGGATATTGAACTTTTAGGAGAAAATTGTCTGAGGTATAATAAATAAATAAATGAGGATATTGTTTGAGCACCCAGAAAACATAGAAAATATTCAAAAACACATACATTTTAGTTTTGAAAATAGACCATGAGCACATTTAGGTGGATTTAGAATGTGAGCTACTTGGAGAGGCCCAGGGCTGAAAATGCCTTTTAGAAATTGTTTCTGTAAATTTCCACAGCTAACTGAACCCAGGGATTATGAAGAGGAGAGAGGTTTGTGTCTAGGGAAAGAGAATATGATTAAATCCGAGCTTGTGGTAAATACACTTTGGGTATCTGGGTTGGGCCCCGAATGATTTCTGTGGAATTCTATTTTGGGTAAGCAGCCAGCCCCCCTGAGATGCAGATTTCCAGGTTGACTGAACCACTGGCCGTGTGTCCAGTCTGAGTTTGTTCAGGTCCTGCTTTCAGGCTGGCCTTGACCTGCACCTGTGAAAGGGTGAAGGCACTGAAGATACAGTGGAGCAAAACCCTTCCACTGGGCACTTTATCAACATCTTCCCTGGGACAGAGGGCTGTGGGGGTAAGAAGGGGCTCTCGGGAACAGCATGATGCTTCAGATACAGAAGGTCATTTAAAGCAAGTCTTCAGATGTAAAATGAAGATGAATAAAATGGCGTTTGCATTATTTCTTCTTCCTTAAGAATGATTGGAGATTGGAGGGTTGGAGGGCTGGCTCAGGGCTTCAGAGGAGTTGTTGCTCTTTCAGAGGATCTGGGTGCAGGTTGTAGCATCACACGGCAGCTAGCAACCATCTGTAACTCCAGTTCCAGGGGATCTGACACCCTCTTCTGGCTTCCTTGGGCACTGCATTCACAGGCATACAAGCTAGCAAAATTCCCATACACATAAAATAAAAATAAATAAATCTTTAAGAATCATTGGCAAGGGAAATATGGTTAAACTTAAACTATAAGATGATGTGGGCTCATGTTTATATAGCTCCCCTTCCCCAAGTGGTCTTTCTTTTCTCTACGTCCCCTTTGTTCTTTCCTTCTGTGCTGTATAGTTTTATGCTAATTTGACATAAGCTAGACTCATTGGAGAGGAAGGAGCCTCAACTGAGAAAATGCCTCTGGGATATCAGGTTGTAGGCAAGTTTATAGGGCATTTTCTTAATTAGTGATTGATGATGTGGGAGGCCCAGTCCATTGTGAAAGGTACGATCCCTGGGCTGGTGGTCCTGGGTTCTATAAGAAATCAGACTGAGCAATCTATAGAAAGCAAGCCAATAAGTAGCACCCTCCATGGCCTCTGCATCAGCTCCTGCCTCCAGGCAGGTTCCTGCCCTTTTTGAGTTTCTGTCCTGACTTCCTCCAGTGATGAACAGAGTGATGTGGAAGTGTGAGCCCAATAAACCCTTTCTTCTCCAAGTCACTTTGGTGATGGTGTTTCATCACCGCAATAGTAACCCTAAGATCCCTTCCTTCCTTTCTTCCCTCAATACATAGTCTCATTCTGTTAACCCTGGCTGGTTGGGAACTCACGAAGTAGCCCAGGCTGGTCTCACATTCCTGAAAATCCCCCTGCTTCAGTTTCTGAAGAAGTTCGTGAGCTGCTATTTGTTTCTTACGTGGGTGTTTTTGTATATGAGTTTATTAAGTACTTCTGAGGGTGAGTCAGGTGAGCCACAGGACATTCTCTGGGCATCTTGGCACTCCCATGTGGTGAGCAAACCAGTAAAACAAACAAACAAAAAACCTTTCTTTCCTGAAGACTTTGAAATTTAGCTCCTGGGAAAATTTCCCAGCCCAGAAGGATGAGGACACTTCCATTTAGAGAACTGTACTAACAGAGCCTGTCCTTGATGAAGGTGGTGGCTAGCTCTCTGCCTTTGAAGATTTCACTGTTTACTTTCTTGAAGGTACCTGGATGACCCTTCAGGCTTTTTCTGTGATTCAGAGGCATCAAATATGAGATGGTGTTTTATAGAATTCTATCTGGCATTCTGATTTCAAAGTATGTTCTTGCTTTCTTGGGAAAATAATGTGTATGTGGCTGGGTGCCTTTTTCTTTACCACTACACTGTGTTGCTTCCTAGGGCAGAGGGATTGCTGACTTTGCTCAAGGAAGGAAGATGGAGGCTTGTGCGCCTGTTACGTGATTTCTCTGCTTAATGAAACACGTTCTGAAAGGTTGAACAAATATATGCTTTCTATGTTCAGGGATGATGGCTCTGGGTATGTAGCTAAGTTGGTGGAGTGCTTGTCTTAGCATGCACAGAGCTCTGGGTTCCATCCTAGCCAACACCCACTAGGCATGGTGGCACGAACTTCCAGTTGCAGTACTGGAAGGTGGAGCCAGGAAGATCAATAGTTCAGTTACTTTCAGCTATATAACAAGTTTGAGGCTAAACTGGGCAATATGAGATATATCTCAATCAAACAAACAAGCTAACGAACAAACAAAACTTAAGAGGATGCTTACAGCACAGAATTAGTTACAGATGGGATTTGAAGCACTGTTTTCCATTCTCTTTCTCCAAATGGCTAACTCTTCCCTCTATTCCTACTCTGCCATGGTGGGAGCAGGGGTATATGGAAGGACAGGATCCTGTGCCAATCATTTGTTGCCCTGTGGGGATGTCACCAAGTGTCTCACTGTCTTTGGGAGGTGGTGTTCTCAACTGTTCGGGGTCAGACGACATAGTGCTGAAGGACTGGGTCTCGATGCCATGGGTTCTCACAGTCCAATAAGAACTACACACCATAAGGTATCTTCACCTATCCTGTGAATCACGAGCTTTGTGGGGCTTCCTATGTGAACAACTGTGAACATGAGTGCCTCACATGGTACCGTCATCTGTGAACAGAAGACACGCACAGGAGTGCAGAGGGGCAACGAAGGGAGGGCAGGGGGTCTGAGGGGGAAATATGCTCAACATGCAATACAGACATACTGGGGGAGCTTAAAATAAATGCACAAGTGAATGTACACCATTTGTTTTGCATCTTTGTCTGTATTTCATGGCCAGAGCTCTCAAACCCACTCTATCTGTGCCCTCCTAGGAGACACTGACCAGAAGGAGATGACCCCTGCTAAGAAGAGCCCCATCCTTGTGGATGGGGTTGTACTTAATGGACCTCAAACAGATGTGAAAGCAGGAGAGAAATTTGTTGAAGAAGCCTGTAGGCTAGTAATGGAAGAGGTGGTTTTGAAAGCTACAGACATCAATGAAAAGGTAAAAAGAAAACATGTAAAAAATCCTGGCAGTGGATTTGGGGAGATGGCTCAGTGGGGAAGGCACTTGTTGTGCAAGTGTGAGGACCTAAGTTTGGATCCTATGTGAGGGATGGGCACCTTTGTGAAGCTGGGCACTGTGGCATACATTTGAAGTGTTCCTACAGGAGGGTGGGAGGTAGATACAATAGCAGCCACAGGTCATCCAACTTGGGGTATGGTGAGGTGAACAAGAGACCCTATCTCAAACAAGAAGGAAGAAGAGGACAGACATTTGAAGTTCTTTGACCTCCATACATGGCATGAACATGACCACATTCACACATACATGTGTGCATGCATGTGCACGCGCGCACACACACACACACACACACACACACACACACACACACACACACACACACACACACATGCGCGCACACACACACAGAGCGGGGATGTCAAATGCCACAGATCCGGCAACTTCCCTCCCTGGCCTCCACATCATGTCTTCTTTCCCAAAAGGCTGTTTCTTCCCTGTCAGGTCTTACTTGTTGGGAGGTTAACTGATGTCCCAGGGCTTGGAGGCCAGAAAACAAGGAAGGAAGCCCCTGCCTGTTCGGTAGCCTGAGTTATGTTGACTTTGAGTGCTTCCAGTTTCCTCATGCATCTTCTTTGTTTCCTGGTGGAAATCAAATAAGGTGCAGAAGAGGCCAAGAAACCTAACAAGGATTTACCTAACAGCCTCTCAGAAGCTTTCCTGAGCTGACACTAGAAATCACGCCTTGTTAAGTTCAGCTGCTGTGTGGTACCAGTACTGGGTCCAGGATTAAGATACAGGCTCAGATTCAGTCTCAAGTGAAGACTTGCCACCGGTGCCATCTACTCTACAGAGTAGGTACTGTTTGCTAAGTACCACCCTCAAGCCCAGGCCATCTATTCTAGGAAGTAGATACTGTGTGTTAAGTACCCCAGGCCCAGCCATATGCATTCTGTATTTGATCCCTTCATGTATGGGACTGGGGAGATAACTCATTTCACAAAATGCTTACCATGTATGTATTGGGACCTGAATTTGATACACATACAAAAGCTGGGTGTACTGCACAATCTTGAAATATCAGCCAGTGGAGGTTGAAACAGTTAAATCTTTTGAGCTCACGGGCCAGACACCCAAGCCTACTTGAGGAAGCTCTAGGCCAATGAGAAACTTTATCTAAAAAATAAATAATTAATAATAATAATAAAAAATAAGTGAATAGGTTCTTTATGGAAATGACAGGAGAACTCACATGGGCAAACATGTGAGTATGAAGCTACACACACATATGTTCTTACAAGAAACACATCATGATTACATGAGCCCTAGACAGCAGACATGTTATTGTTTCTGTTTTTGAAAGGAAGGAGAAAGTGAGGCACACAGGGTCGAGTATCCCAACCATATCACACACTGGTACATGTCAGCCAGAACTAAATGCAGGTGGTATGGCTGCGGTGTCCAAGAGCCTAACCTGTTCATATACCCCAGGAACCTCTAACAATGGCTAAATTGCCTTTTATCATCCCAATCACTTCTCCTGCTGGAATTGAATTACCAACAAATGAACACATAGGAGAGATTCCCCCCGCCAATTATATTAGCAGCAAATAAATGCCATTTATAACTGAGTTTGAAGGTGATGGCACTCACTCTGAGATATTAGTTACTAATTAGAAAACTAATAGACTAGATTGTCATGATCTCTGAACGTGAGCATAGTCATGCTCAGGACAAAATTGATTGTGGTGGCTTTTATCTTCTCATATTTATAATTTATTATTGGACTTGTCTGCATTTCTCTGGAATACTTTGAATCTTGTCTGCTTAGGAACACACTTCTCTGCCAGCAACTTTTCTTTTTATTATTTATTATGTTTTAAAAATATATTTATTCTTTGTGAATTTCATACATGTATGTGTTTGCCTACAAGCATAAATGTGCACAATGTGCATGCAGTATCTACAGGAGCCAGAAGGGTGTGCCAGATCCCCTGGATCTGAAGTTAATAGACTGGTGAACTGCCATGTGGATGCTCTTAATCAAATCCAAGTCCTCTGGAAGAATAGCCAGTGCTCCTAAGCATGGAGCCATCTTTCCAGCCCCTCTGCAAAATATTCTGATCAGATCCACCCTCACTGCTCCCTCCAGCTCCTCCCAAGACCCCAACACCCCTTCTCAATTTCATGTCATCCTCCTCCTCTTCTTCTTAATTTCTTTTACGATCCTAATTACTGCAATTCCTGCTACTCTCATGCTTCTGTGTGTAGGGCTGACCATCCGCTGAAGCACAGACAACCTATGAGGATCCACACCCCTGGAGAGGTCGGCTTTTCTTTATTATCTGTCAGCTGGCAGTAGCTCCTCAGCTAGGGGTGGAGTCTCATGAACCCCTCCCCAATCATTACTGGAATGTTGACTGATTTATTTTTTGAGATAAGATCTATGTAGCCCAGGCTGGCCTCAAATTGATCTCCCTTCCCTCAGCCTCTTGAGTGCTAGAATTATAGGTGTGAGACACCACGTCTCGCTAAGTTTGTGGTTTTTTTTTAAGCTAGACTTTGTTCAGTAATTAAATATTAATTGAATGCTGTCTACTTGAAAAGCATTAAATTGAGCCCTGGAGGAAACAGAGAAACATAAGATAAAGGCCCAGTTTGAAACTGAATTTATAATCCAACTAGAAGGGAAGCTTTTCATTTGTAAAGAGAATAGAGGGTCCAAGTTAGAGCACAGTGAGTGCTGTGAGTTTGAGGCCGACCTTTCAAGAGGTTCCAGAGGCTCTGGCACCCTTAGACAGAGGGTAAAGGTTACATTAGTCTTAGGAAGGCTGAGAGAAGCTGCATATATACTTTCTTTGTTAAGGACATTAAACAAAGCTGGAAAACATACCACAGAAGGGCAAGGTGTGTTCAGAGCAAGGGGATTCCTCTTGTAGAAGAGCTTGGAAAGAAGGAAGGCATAGAAGACCCATGGGAGAATAAATGAGAGGGGATCATAGGACCCTAAGTAAAGGGGCTCAGCAGTCCAGCTAAAGAATCACAAAGACAAAGGAACACACAATGCGCAAGGGCACACATGCACACGCACACACATACCACATGCGTACATGCACATCAATTCCACAGCCCACAGATGTCTTGTATTCCCTGTAGTCTTCCCATTCCAGCCCCTCTAGTCCATGTCATCTACTACTATTCTTTCTGACTGTACGGGTCCTGGGCCCAGGAGATCATGCAGAAGGATTGTCATCTTAAGCAACCTATGAGACAGTTTCCCTCTTCAGAGTTCCCTTGAGACTCATGTGTGTAGCTATGTGTCCCCATGGCCATTCCTGTGGGTTGTCTCGGGCACTTCTGACTCCCCTCTGTCTGCCAAGGAGGCATCATGGGAGTTGAATTTCACACCTCTCACACAGCTTGATAGTTTCTCCTGCTTCCTCTACTTCCCACCTCCCTGACTTCTCACCCCCTTCTATTCCCTGGGCTCTCTCCTCAGCCTCTCCCCCCCCATCACCAAGCTTTTTAAAAGATGTCTGCAGTCCCTCCCTCTGCTTCTTCACCTCCCACCCCTCCACTCCACCACAATCTCACCTCCACCCCCACTTCTCTAGTCACATTCCTAGTGCCAGGAACACCTCCATGGTGATGAATTCCATGAGGGCTTGTTGGTCTTTAACTTGGCTTCTCAGCATCATTTGGCAGCAGACTCTTCCTTGAATGCTCTTTATTGTTGGCTTGGGCCCCATTAAACCATCCTAGAAAGTCTCCCTTCTTCTCTTATTGTCTTCCCCCCCCCATGTCACCATCAGAGGTCACGCCTGCTGTCCCTTAAGTTCCCTTGTTCTCCAGGGATCCTTGTGGCTTCTCTCTGAGCTGTGAGCACCTGCACCCTGGTGTGTCATCATAGGAAGCCTAGAATTTGTCTCTGATCCTTGCCAGGAGTTCTATGAAGCCCACCTTGATCTAGCTTTCTCTGGCTAATCATTCTTTTGTTCCACACATCTCTAGAGTAAATGTACTTAAGCCTCCTCCTCCTCCTCCCCATGTCTCCCTAACACACCTTTCTGTAACCCCTTCACTGCCATTAAACTTGAGTCCTGGTCCTTCGTTACTGAGGATCTCTGAAACAGTGATGAACAAGCTCCGTAGATGAACAACCCAACAACTCTGACCCCATGGCAATCATGTAGGACATAACAGATAAGTGACTAGCTTGGTGATACCTGCTATGGAAAATAGAAGAGTGGAAGAAGTTGGGGAGAGTGATGCGCTGGTGGGAATGTTAACAGACAAAATAATTAAAACATTTCAGCAAAATAATTAAAACATTTCAGCAAAGATATGCCAAAAGTGAGGGAGGAGTCCACTATAAAACAGGTAGGTAAGAGTGACACATTCCAGCCACAGGAAGCAACTTGTGGAGACCCCAGCAGTATGCACAAACTTGGTGTGTCCACGGAAGAAAGAGGCAAGTCAGCCGAGAGGTAGGAGTGCCAGAGGAGAAATGCAGGCAGAGAAGGTGCCCAAACAGGATGGGTTTGTGTCTTCATAATCACTTCTACTTTGACCTTGATGAAAATGCCCGGTAGGTGAAGGTATATGAGCAGAAATGGCTTGAGAGAGGCACACTCTGGCCGACTATGTGTGGGAGGAAGAGAGAGAGCTCAGGGAATAGTGTCCAGCTTACCTTGCTGCCTTTCTCTTTCCTCTGATTTATGCTGTAGCCATTGCACACTTTCCTATAGATGCTGGAGGCTTCCTGACCTTCTAACCTGTGTCATTTCCACCTAGAGGGTCCTGGGGCTCATTCCTAACTTCAGCCTCACTCTGTTGTCACACGTGTCACTAGTCTAATGATGGTCCACCTAGGAGATCTGAGTGGATCTCTCTGGTCCCAGCTGGATCCACACTGCTCCTTTTGAACTGGCCTGACACCCCAACAGCTCTAAATCTCCCATGTCTTCTGTTTGTTTGGAGCTACCTGGGGGCAGAGTCCTGGCTCATCCAATATCCCTTTGTTCTGGGCTCCACCAGAAACTCAGTTCACCACGAGCTGTCACTCAATCTCCAGGTGTGTGAGTGGCAGCCCCCTGAGCAGCTGAGGCAGCTCCTTGACCTGGAGATGAGGGACAGAGGAGAGCCACAAGACAAGCTGCTGAAACTCTGCCAAGATGTCATCCGCTTCAGCGTCAAAACCAGTAAGTCCTTGTCATGGCCCTGACCTACCCCTGACAATCCCCTCTTAGTGAAAATGAGGATGCCAGTGTCTAAGGAACAAGAAACCTGGGTCAAGCAAATCTTGGCTCTGATGTAAGTTTCTGCATGGGTCTCTATAATCCCTAATGCAGATTTGTTTTCAAGACCAAAGAATTGACGGGGTAATCTGTTCATGTTAGAGCCCTGTAATGGCCGTCGTCTCTCCCTCCCTGTCAATCTCCATCTTCCATTGGTAACCAAGCTTATCTATTATAGTTCCTATGTGTTAAACTGGCAAGGTTTTTTGATTATATGATTATAGGACTTTAAAATTTTTCTTATGTCTTGGAGTATTCAAAAAAAAGAGGAGGAGAAGGAAGATTAAAAAAAGAAGGGAGGGAAGGAAAGAAGGAAAGAAAGAAGGAAAGAAAAAAGAGAAGGAAAAGGTTAAAAATACTTGTATTTAGAAGATATTGGTTTACTCTTGGCAACTGCTAAATTACCAACTGATTTGATCAAATCTGGCAGAATTGTAATAAAATACAAAAACCTTTAGGTAGATAAAGCAGAAATATGAGTGCCGTGGATATAGCTCAGTTGGTAGAGTGCTTGTGTAGGATGGGCAAAAGCTGTGGGTTCTTCTATTCCTATCACTGCATAAACAAGGCATGGTGGCACACACCTGTAATCCTTGAACTCAGGAGATGGGGCACTAGATCAGGAGTTCAAGGCCATCCTCAGTTACATAGTGAGTTCAGGCTAGTAGTCTGGGCTACTCAAGACTCACTCCCCAAAATTAATTTTTAAAAAGTAATAATAAAAGAAAACCCAGTAAATGTTAGGTTTTGTTGTGACTTTCACATGAATGCCACCACTACTGTGGCTTTCAGTAAACAGTGATATTGTGTTTACTAATCACTAGCTTGAGTGTTTCCATAGGACAAATACCCAATGAAGATGTTTTAAAGGGGGTGGTGTGGGAGGGCTGACTTTTTAATATATGTGCATCTTTTTGTGCTGAGAAGGTAATCCAGTGTCTTAATCTACACAGGCATTATGCTCTGTGAATTCTGACACTGGGCTAAATTTAGTGGAAAGAACACCATAAAATACCGACTAAAAATAATTGGATTAAGTTCCCTTGGGAAAGCCTGGCACATATATCTAAAACCAGTTAGAATTTCCTGAGCAGGGATACCTACTTCATTATTACAGTGCCTGTCGGAAGTCTAGAGTGACATTTACTGCAGTAGATTGTTTTCAGTTTACTGGGTATTTTCCATAATGTTACCATGGAAATCAATCATAAATTAACACAGAACTTTTAAAAAACCTATTAAATATACTCATAGAGATGTCTGCTTGTCTCTGCCAGATCAGAGGAGTTTTCTATGTTTTAATTGAAAAGGCATTTGCTTTGATTTGAGTTTTCTTTATGGAACTCATGGTTGAAAGAGAGAGTTGGAAAGAAAAGACTCGCATTAAATTCTATAACCAATCCAGTTTCCCACACATCCCAAATTAGAAAGGCTCCCGCCTTTGTGCTTTTGTCATGCTGGGTTTCTTATGCCTGAGAATGTCAAGCCTGTCAGCCTGGTGTTTGGTGTGAGTATTCACACTTGGAAAGCTGAGGACTTTTATGAGACCTTTTAAATGAGGAAAGAGATGGAGGGTGAGGAAGGGAGAGGGGAGAAGGGGAGGGAGAGAGAGGGAGGGTGAGGGTAGCAGGAAGCTCTTAGTCCATGATGGAGTTTTAAAGAAGATGCTGTTTGAATAAGGTTGGATCTGGAAGTGTCTGAACTGAGTCACAGCTGGTACCCCATCTGCTGCATGCCAATCAGGCTGTGCAGCAGGAGGACCAGAAAGGCCACTCTCTGACTGTCACTGTAGGTGAACACTTGGAGGCTGTGACATTTGGAGGAATCATTTCTCAGGAGCTTGGGTGGATGTGGTTGGCAGGAGAGACCAGAAGTGAAAGGGAAGTTCTAAATCTCTCTAGTGTTGCTGAGAAACATTGTCCTGGAGAAAGAGTTATACCAAAGCACTTCCTGGGTGGGGGAATGGCTCCTCTGATAATGTGCTTGCTCTGCAGAGGATCCAATCCTGCCCTCCTGGGCAGGTGAGGTGGAAGGGGTGGCAGTGGACTGTGTCTTGGAACTCATGGGAACTTGAAGAGATCAGGGAGCCTCTAGGGGTCTGACCTAGGTCTTCCGCATGTATGTGATGGCTCAGTAGCTTGGTGTTCTTGTGGGAATCCTAACAGTGGGAATAGGGTCTGTCCCTGACTCCTTTGCCTACTTGTGGGACCCTGTTCCTCCTACTGGGATGCCTTGTCCAGCCTTGATGTGATGTGATGGGCCTGATCTTATTGTAGCTTCTTATGACATGTTTGATTGATGTCCCTGAGAAGCTTGGGGGATTGGATCTTGGGGAGAGGCAGGGGGAAGAAAGGGAGGGGAAATTGTGGTCTGGATACAATTTATGAGAGGATAATAATAGTAATAACAATAATAACTTTAATAATAATGATATTGACAATAATAATAATAATAATAAAAAAATAATAATAAGAAGCCAGGTGAGGTTTCCCACACCTTTAAGTCCAGCTCTGGGGAGACAGAGCCAGGTGGATCACATGGCCCAACTGGCCAGTCATTCTAGCTGTGAGAGCATCCCTCTTGACACCAAGAAAGACATCTGCCACCAACCTTTGACCTATGTGAGTGTACATGTGCACACACACACATGTACATGCACACACATGCATAAACATGTACACACATGCACACACAGAAAAGGAGCTTCAAGAGTTTGCCTTGTATATATGCTAAGTACTTTTAAAATTGAAATGTAATTACATATAATAAGGTATGCAAATAATACTCACTCAGCTTATAGCCCAGAGTAGACTCAAACCATCCCTAGAACTCAGAGGCCTCTCATGTCCCTGCCCAGTTGAAAACCCCACAGTTGATGTACCAAATCCTTACCTCCATTTGCTAAATGTCTGCGGTTGATTCTAAGTGTCCTTTAATGGAAGTACACTGGGCTGAACTTTGCGTGTCCAGCTGCTCGCTCTCCTAGTCTGAAAGATCTCTTGGCGCTCTGTTGCTGTGCAAGTGAATACTTTGTTTCCCATTTACAGACCATCCAAGATTTTTCAACCAGCTGTATGCTGGCCTTGATTACTACTCCTTGGCCGCCCGGATTATAACAGAGGCACTGAATCCAAGCGTGTAAGTGCCACGTGACTGGAGGTTAGATATGGGTGTTAACTTGTGAGAGTTTGTTTCACAGTTTTCGTTGTAATGATTTGTTTTGCAAAGTCTAACCATTAGAAATGTCATAGTCCTAGGACTCCAAGCCATATTGGAGGAGGTGTTTTTGCCAGGTGGTGCTGTGAGATAATGCCAGGCACACCTGTCAGTCAAACAGAGGAGAAACCTGGCTAAGCAACTCTCCACTAACTCCTGTGTGAAAAGCCACGCCTATGCTACATATTAGAGGCTAAATAAAAGCAAGTCTTGTGCTGAGAAGATGGCTCTATTGGGAAAGCACTTGCCTCACAAACATGAAGACTTGTGTACATTCCTCGGAACCCAAGTGTAAAGCTGACGTACTGTAATCCAAGCTCTGGGAGGCTGAGGCAGGAGGATCCCTGGTGCTCCTGGCTAGCCAGACTAGCCTCCTTCTGAGTTCTAGGCCAGTGAGAGACCTTGCCTCAACAACAAGTGGATGGTTCCTGAGGAACCAAGCCCAAGGTTGTCCTCTGATTTACACACACACACACACACACACACACACACACACACACAC
>CAJQZJ010003646.1:8301685-8325716 GCA_907164525.1 Lophiomys imhausi | reverse complement strand
CACACACACACACACACACACACACACACACACACACACACACACACTGAAATCAGAGTAGACTAAATGGGACAAATTAAGAGGTTATTTCCTTTGCCGAATGAGAGATGGTAGCAGTTTGGACTCTGATTGAAGTGGAAAGAATAGGAGGAAAATGTTTAGAGGATAAAGGATAAAATCATGGCTCCATCATGACAGTGCTTGACACACAAGTAGGAGGGCCTGGGTGGGAGCACACACTTGTAATCCCAGCACTGAGAAGGTAGAGGGAGGTGAGTCCCTGGTACTTGGTGACCAGCCAGCATAGTCATATTGGCATGAGGTTCCTGTGTGAGACTCTGTCCCCCAAACCACCTTTGTCCTCCTCAAGCATGTGCATACACAGGGACAGGCATACACACATGTACACACTCTTAGAAGATCACATGTAAAGGAGTAGATAAGTGTCAGATCTTGGAAATGAGGCTTAGAGAGAAATCTCTTAGCTAATGCTTGGGCTTCCACCCTTTGCAGCTGGGTCCATGACTGGGCTATTGGATGGTACATTGTAAGAGAGCACCAGTTTTCAACTGTATAGTGGATGAGGCAATATCAAAATTTCCATTTCAGTTGTGGGCCTTAGTGTTTGCAATGACTTTGAGAGAGTCAACCAAATTGATAGATCTCTGGGCCTGGAATTCTGATATGGACTTGAAACAGTGAAAATGTAAGAGACCGGGTGAAGAATGGTTTTGAAACAGTGGGCATGGACGAAATTCCCCCAAGCTAGTGATTCCCGACCCTGACCCTGACTACTTATTGAAACTAACCTGAGGACCCCTGAGGCCTAAGCAGACTAATGAAGTGCACGTGCTGGGTGGGTTCAATGGCCTTAGTGAACAGCCAGGGTAGAAAACCACAGCCATAAGAACAGAAGGCTAAGTGAAGAGAGAACAGGAGTCTCTTCAGCACCAAGACTTGAAGACATTCAACCTCTAATGGTTAGGAGAGAGAGAATCAGCCATGGGGGAAGGGAGGAGGAAGAAGTCAAGAGTATAGGTGTGGAAGCCATGGAAGAGGGTGTCCAGGAGAGAGTGTTCTTGAGTAGCTAACCGAAGCTGAAGACTAACAGTTTCTGGATTAACACTACAGATGTTAGGGATGAACTCATGGACTTGACACTGGCTCCATGAGGGCAGAGACAGGTGCTGGCTTCCAGGGGTGGAAGAATAGGTAGCAGACCGTCAGAGAGGAGGGCACGGTCTACTCTTCAGATCTCTCGCTTCTTGAGTTATTTAACTGGCACATTTAGAGGCCTATGATGTGTTAAGTTGCTGCCCGACTGCACCATCCACTCAGAATGTACTCACCCCTGTGTGCTCTCCCTCTCTTCCATCTCCATGTATATTTCCAGTGTAGAGTTGAGCTAATTTTTAGTAATAGGATTACAGCAAATTGAATGATTATTCCATCTATATTTCAGCTCCCCATGAACATATCCAGTTTTTCACAGTTTCTGTGTGTATAAACTGATTTCACACCACGGCTGAAAACTTAGCCTGTCTTATATTTAAGAGAATCCAATACCTGTAGCATACTTGGCACATGGACAGACATTACATAGTAGGTGTTTGGTTCCTTTGCCTTTGTTTCAAAGCTGTCCCCCTCCAGATGTGAAAATACTTGCATCAAAAAATTCTTCAACTATAAATTAAATGCATCTGCTTAGCCTGTGTATTTAGAGTAGACCTTTATTCAGATACAATTTAATGTAGTTACCTACTTGTAAGGGAAGCTGGAAATATTTAGTCACTCTTACTTATCTGGAGTACTATCTTACTTAAGAAGAGACTTAAGCATTACATAACCAGGCACTATAGCTGACAGAGTTTGGTATACTACTGTGGAGCTTGGAGACTACTCTGGGTGGAGTCCAGAGGATATGTGTGCATCAAATACACAGGATCAACACAAGGGATCAGAGAGTGAGGGAAAAGCATGCAGGGAAGGACAGGGATGCGAGTCAGACTCATATGGGCTCTGTGACAATCCCCACTGACCCCAGAGAAATCTGTATAAGGACCAGACATCAAGGATGGATGCCACAGGGAGAGGTGTGGCCTTAAGGCAGTTCCTTCAGCTGAGGTGATCCTAAGAACACTTCTACAGCAAGGCACTCTGATGGTGTTACCACTGCCTAGAGCAGGGAATCAGGACAGGTCTTGGCAATAAAACTATCACACAATGAGAGATGCTCATAGAACACTTTCTACCTGGGCAGATATAGCTAACTTGGTAGAAGAATCTATGTTCAGGACACAGATTCTCCATGTAGTAACAGTGTGCTTGCAGTAAAGACCTAGAAAAAAACATGGCTACCAAGACAGTAGTTTCTCTTTAGTCTCAAAAGCCAACACACTATATATACAAAGGGTTGGGTGTTTCTCATGACTGGCACACAGATGGCCCTCTGCCCTCTTCTCCCTCATGGTATTGAAGGTGCCTAAGGTCACCAACTATGTACACTTAACCATTTCTAGCAGTATCACCAATGGAAACCTCTAGTTCCAAGGGAGAGATCTACAGAGACTCCCTCTCTTGGCCGTCATTGGGTTTTATGAAACCCTCTTTGTACATTTCTCGGGACCCCCAAAGGGATGTTTTGACTCTAGTCATAGAAGTGAAGTGTTTTTTATATCTGTCTAGTTATACGTATGAGGTGTCCCCAGTGTTTCTGTTAGTGGAAGAGGCGGTTCTGAAGAAAATGATTGAATGTGTTGGCTGGAAAGAAGGGGATGGAATATTTAACCCAGGTGAGTACCGCTGGTGACCTCCATCACCCATCCACTTGGAGCATCTACACATCTGTTCAGTTGAGGACCTTCTCCTTGAAGGCATGCACATGACCAAAAAGTTGGCTAACCAGGGAGCTGACACCTTTTCATAGTGTGACTGAAATTTGCATAAATGCTAAGTCATGATATGCATACTTAACAAATGAGATGTCTACAATTTAGGACTTATATATATATCTACACTTAAGATTTTTATCTGACACAAGGAAATTCCTCAGATGCTGGGAGCTTAGAGGGGTATTGCTAAGTCTTGTCTGTTTTTCAGGCAAGGTTTCTTCAGAAGGTTTTCCAACCATCTTGGCTTATTCTACAGTGTTTTTTTAGGGCTGGAGATGAACACGTGTTCCCATTTCAGCTTCACCGAAGAGGTTACAGACAGGGTGTTATAAACAACACAGATTTGGATCGCCCCCTAAGTTCAGGCTCAAAGGTTGAAAGTTTTAGTTTGGAAAAAAAAAAAGTCCTAAGCCAAAAGGATAGGCCTAAATTTGCCTCTTTTCTGAGATTAAAAAAAAAGTTCTGAAGTTGTAGACATTTGGGAGAGTATAAATCGGACATTTGGGGTGTTGTTTGGGTGACTTTTACAGTGAATTTTTAGACATGGGTAAAGACAGGGGTAGTCCTAGCTGTTGGATGCTTCCAAGTCCATTTGGTTCTTTGGGTGTTAAGACTTCATACTGTAAAAGTGACATTTAAATTTTGTCTTTGCAGGTGGCTCAGTGTCCAATATGTGTGCAATGAATTTAGCTATATACAGACATTGCCCTGATATCAAGGAGAAAGGCCTGTCTGGTTTGCCAAGATTAATCCTTTTCACGTCGGCAGAGGTAAAGTATTATTCTTGATGTTAGATACATTTTTCCTCCTGAGAATGTGCTATTTAACAGGGTTCATTTGCCTGAGGATTCCTGTTGTGATTTTTATCATATCCGTGCATGATTGATGTGCCTATGTATGATGTATCATTTTATTTCAAATGCAAATCAGATTATTCTGGTTTTGTGACCCCTGGCCACCCAATTTTGGTACATCAATTTTATTTAAAATTTATAGTCTGACCATGGGTTACCCATACTTAATGAATACACATCTACAACACAACCCTTACACCGGAACTCAGGGGACATCATGAAAGAGGGGGTGGAAAGGTTGTAGAAGCCAGAGAGAGGATCAGGACCTCTCCCTAGGATGTCTTCTACATAAAACAGGGAGTTGTGCCCATTAAATCACACTGGTATGGCTGCCTGAACAAGACCTGCACCCTGACAACATCACATGACATGTCAGTGTGGATGGGGAAAGTCTGGCAAGACCCCACCCCTAGATGAAGAGCTCCAGGCACTTAATAGCTGCTGGGAGAGGAAGAATGAGGTTTCTCCAGAGACAAGCTCCTAATGGTTTATCTAGTCCTAAGTGGTCCGCACTAAAGACATATATGCATATGCACAACAGTGAATGAGAATCAGCAAGTTTAAGTGTGTGTGTGTGTGTGTGTGTGTGTGTGTGTGTGTGTGTGTGTGTAAGCAGAAGGCTTCATTTCAAAGTGCTAGCTTGCTCTCTGTGAGTCTTTCCTTCCAGTGTCTTGTTTTATTAGAACTCAGAGCATGACTGAGTTGCTTTGGTTGAGTAATGTAAGGGATTTTTATCTTTCAAGGTAGAGAAGAAGACAGGGAGATTCAGTACCATTGATGTCATACACACACCCCAATCACAATCACACACACACACAGATACACACACACACATAAAATTTGGTGTCACCAGAGTTCTTACATCTTATTTTATTCTCCACTGAAGTGTAATGTGAGGACATAGATGACTGCATTCATGTAGAGCTAGGCCACCCAGATTTGATTCCAATCTCCAGCACATATACTCTGAGTGAAGTTAGAAAAGTTGATGCCACTTCCTTGCTTTGCTCTTCTAATTTGTAAAACAGCATATCAGTTGTCTCTTGTCTCAAATTATCCTCAACTCTATCAGCCTGGAACTGTAGCCATGTGACCAATTCTAAGCTTCTGAGCATCTGGGAAGTTGTGCCATTTGTGACTGGAGTCCTTTACCTGACTGGTCAGGAATGGCTGGCGGTCAAACTGGGTGGTCACAATGATGCCTCTCTACCCTGTGTGTCCTGTGTACTCCAACAGGCAGTGCAGGCACACCCTGAGAAAACTGGGAACACACCAGTCACTGAGTGCCAGATCAGAACTGGTACATTGTCAGTCTGGAATCATTTTTGTAACAAAGCAAGACACATCCAGAGAAAGGAGAGTCTGATGCTGACTTCCTGAGATTATGCAAGGACTCTTTGCAAAGGATCTGGAGGCAAGGATCCCTGAGCAGTGGACCCATGAAAGCAATCCAACAGCTACACGCTGCTCACCGAAGAAAAGATGGTCGTAAAAACTGAATGGATTATTGCTTGCAAAGTGGAATCTGGCTTATATTAGAAAAAAAAAAAGAAGTAGCCATTATCAGCTGGAGGGGAAAGAGCCAGCCCCATCTGATGGGTATAAATAGACAGTCCAGCTTAAGGATAGTCTCATCAAAAGAGATTCTTTCTTCCTATGTTCTACTTTTTATGTGTTTCCATTGGGATCCTCTGGTCATTCCCAGGTCAGGAATACTAACTATCCTGTCAGTAGCTTGAGGTGGGCTCCCATCCAAATACTAACCAGGCCTGCCTTTGCTTAGCTTCCAGGGTCAGACAAGACAGGGCACAAACACATGAAAAGAAAGTGGGAAGGGGAACACTGAGGCTGGAAGGGTAAGAATGGGAAGGAGGCTAGGTATATGGATGAGGAGTTGAGAAACAAGATCAGCCAAACAAACAAAAAACAAAGTTGGCTAAAATCAGAATATTGTCTGCAACTTCCAGCTGGGCTTTCCTGAGCAATTTATTTTCTTCTAAGAGAAAAAAGTCACTTTATTATTGTAAGAGTTTATGACTTGAGAGTCCTCAAGAGAGAGAATGCTAGCCAAGTTTTGTGTTTTCCTCCTGCCCTTGACTCTGGTTAACTCCGTGCTGACAGGAGAGTAGGAGTGAGGGCAGCAGGCACATCTGAAGACTCACCTGAGCAGTACCATGCCATCAGCATCTTACCTTGGGCGATGTGGTCCTTCATCAGCTGTGTCGTCTGCAGGCAAAGTAGGATGTTTGAGACTGTGAAAATACTTCCTTATTTGGGATTATTATGGGATAGGCTTTCCCCCTCTCTACTGCAGCCCAGTCTATTTTAGACTTAGGGACTCAAGTCTTCAGAGATATGGTGCTGTTTCATTTTCTGGGCAGGCTGATGAAATGCTGCCCCTGCCTTCTCTTCCATGTCTTTTTGCACTTTCTACCTTCACTTGGCTTAACACTTCTTTGCTAGAGTCTTCCTCTGGAAGAGTTGCCCCAGAAAGGAAGGAGTTTGATGGAGGGTGAAACAGATGACCATGGGGATAATCATGGGGATCATCATGGGGATGACCATGGGGATAATCATGGGGATGACCATAGGGATGACTATGGGGATGTCATGGGGATGACTATGGGGATGATCATGGGGATGTCATGGGGATGACCATGGACCATGGGGATGACTATGGGGATGTCATGGGGATGACTATGGGGATGATCATGGAGATGACCATGTGGATGACCATGGGGGTGACCATGGGGGTGACCATGGGGATGACCATAGGGATGACCATGGGGATGATTATGGTGATGACCATGTGGATAACCATGGGGATGATCATGAGGATGACCATGGGGATGTCATGGGGATGACTATGAGGTTGACAAAGGGGATGATAGACAATGGTGTTGACCATGGGGATGACAATGGAGATGAAACAAACATCTATTCACTTCATATAGGGCATGTATGACACAACAAAGAAACAAATGCCACATAAGTCTAGCTGGTGAGCCAGTAAACCTACCGGGTTACTTAAAGGAGCATGGATGATGGTGAAGTCCAGTAGTCCAGGTGAAGGGAGTAACAAGACTCCAGAATCGCAAGTTACTGTCCCAGAGGCATGGCAGGCTAACATGCCAGCAGAAACTTGGATCAGAAAACCAAAGAACAGGATGTAAATCCTATCTCTGGGAGCACACTGCTGCCTTGAACATGTATTCACAGATTCCACCTTTCCATCCTGATATTACCTGCAGCTTCTTTTTTTTCCCTGCTTGGAGTCATAGCATCTGCATTATTTAATTCATTTTATGACCACCTTCATTGCTTATTATAATAAATCAAACCATTATTTAGTTAAAAAACAGAATTATTCAATGTTGTGCTTAGTAAAGTTCTCAATGCTTAGGGTAGCTGTTAGTTATATGCCATTGTTTGGTTTTGGGAGTTTAGTTGGTGGGCACCCCGTGGTCCACAGTCCCTCTGTAGGCCACTGTATAAAAATTCTACCATTTTTTTTTCTATTTTCACACTGCTCCATATCCCCAAATGCCTACCTTGCAAATTTATAATATGGAATGCGTACATCTAGCCCTGAAGGTGTTTCTGCGTGTCCTGTTTTAGACTGTAATTTGCCCTTCCTGTTGACCAGCAAGCTCATCACAGTAAACTGCACTCTCACTGATCCACACTGGGCTTTACAGTGCTAAAAGGAGATCAAAGAAAAGGAGATATTTGGAGAGAAGTAATAAAAGTTTATATTTGTGACTTGGTTAGGACTTTGTTATGAGTGTCTTGAGTATGCAGTAGTCATGGGCTTTTGAGGTTTATGAGCAGAGATTAATTTTAGAAACAACATAAAGCAGAGGTCATTGTCTGGCACTACAACATGAGGGTCAAAAAAACCCTCTTAACTCCCAGGCAATGGCCAGAATCAGTTCCTCCTAAGCAGGGCTGGAACTAGGGAGCAAAGTGAGAGAGAGGTATAGGATGCTCATCTTGGGGCTGGTCCTTCTTAAACCATGCACCTTGGTGCTTCCCTGATGGAACTCATAAACAAACATCTATTCACCTCATATAGGGCATGTATGACACAACAAAGAAACAAATGCCACATAAGTCTAGCTGGTGAGCCAGTAAACCTACCGGGTTACTTAAAAGAGTATGGATGATGGGTAGGGTGTTACATCCAGGAGCATGAGTGTTCAAAGTCTGTACTATCTGAAAAGCCAAGTCCAGCATGGGTGGGACTCAGGAAAGCTGGATCCCTGGAGTTGGCTATATGACAGTGAAAGTTACTCAGCTGGCTGAGGAGTTTCTTCTGGCAATTATCAGTGAGTGTTCTTACAACTTTGGAGAGGGACCTTGTGTGTCCCCTAAATTTCAGGAACTCTCTGAGTCTTGTAGGTTTTCCTTACTTACTGGGCCTTGTCAGAATGTTTTCATTCAGAGGAAATTGCTACACAACAGCACCGGAACTGGAGTGGGGTGCATCCAGGTCTTCCCAACAGGAAAACAAGTGTCCTTAAGAAGTGTAGAGCATGAAGGTAAAGGCTGTCCATCTGGGTTGACGCTGATGTCTTTAGGAATCGGACTAGTTTTGTGATCTTGGAGATATCTAGAGTATTTCTGTTTCCCTCCCTGAAAGGGTAACACTGATAAATTCTGCTCTCCCTACCTAATACTTTTAACATCAATTTAGTCAGCACTAGACCCAGTGTATTCTGGACACAACACACACCAAGGTGAAATCAGCAATTCATCCTGAAAGCCAAGGTCACAGGGAAAACATCCAAGGTCGTGGAAAAACTATCCTTGCAAGAACCAGAAAGTGATACTTCAGCTTGGGGCTGACTTTCATGTTGGTGCTCATTTGACGCTTCATCCTCATGGAAACTGGTACCCACGGGGGTGGTTGCACCTTCTGTACATTTACAAAACCTATGGGGAGACTGGGTTTTAGAATACCCAATTTGTCTTTGACCAGTGATGGGAATAACCATCATTATTTAAAAATGCATTCATTCCTCAGATCCATTCCCCCCCTCAACTAGTCAACATATCTGAAGCATAACTCTGTTCCTTCTCAACTTTCTGGGTCTCTTCTCTGAAACTCTCAGATTTTAGGCTTTTAGTTGGCAGAGATTTAAGAAAAAAAAAAAAAAAACCTGTTCCTCTGCATTTGAGGGTGACACTGGGTTGTCCCGGTCCTTGACGTCCTGGGTGTTAACTTGTTGAACATAGTTCTGATTCTGAGTCTAGACTTTTGCTCAGCAGAGCCTTGGAGACAGTGTGTTGCTTCTCACGGGTAGAGCGGTGTGGTTTTCCTTACAGTCAGATGTCACTAGAGGCAGGCTAGCATTTATCATTAGGAAATCAATAGCTGCTCAGCTGGCAGAGCCCACATCTCTGGTGAGAAATAATTCACCTTGGCTGTGTCACCTTAGTTGTGGCAGGAACGCTTCCCCCACCAGCACAGGCTGCGCAGCCAGTAGACATTAATTACATTTTTATGTACAATATTTCCATCCCATGTGCATATGTTCTGTGACACTCTGAAAAAAAATGCATCCTGGGGGCATTTGGGATGTGTCCTACTTGATATTTGGAAATTAATTATTTAGGAAGGTCTCATTTTTCCTGCTGGTACGACTCCTTCCACATTTATTTTTACAGAGTTTAAAAAAAAGAACTTCCCATTTGACAAAAGGAGGAAAAAAATTACCACATTTGAGGAAATAGATCAAGCTAAGTGTGAAGGCATGACTATTCTTTTAATGCATTCATCCCTACAAATTAAAGTTACTCTTTTCCTTTTGTACAATAATGTTCTTTGTTGCTTTTGTTTCTCTGGCATAGAAAAGAATGAACTGACCACCTATCCCCTTCATCCACAAAGAAGAGCATCTTCAGCGTTTGAGTGCTAATTACTTCATAGGCTTTGTGTGGTGAGGCTGAGAGCCCAACAGTCTCTAGCTTTGCCAGTGTTTGTTAACAGGAAATAGGCTACAGCTGCCAGAACCAACTATTGGCCTCACTCATGCCATGCAGGAAATACAGTCATTGCCTATCCATATGACTTTGGTTCATGTGATGTCAGCCATATTACTGTAGGTCTGATTTCAGCCTTGCTTTCGATGTTATAAAATTAGTCAAGTGTCTGATCTCTGTTTATAACCCACCATTTTTTTTTTTCTAGATGATAACTACACACTCCTCTTGTCATCTTTGGGATAGATTCTTGTCTCTCCTAGGAGGGTATTGAGTCACTGGTGGACTAGATTCTAAGCTTACATTAACTCACTCAAAATAGTTCTGTCAAGAGAGACTTTTCTTAGTCTTACAGAATGCCAGGAGCCTCCAGTGACAATGTTTGCTCCACGAATGAAGCCAGGTTCACATGTTAACCCATTTCTTCCTGTGATGAGCTGATGGCTTTATTGACACAGTGTTTTCTGGATTAGCAAACCTAGTCTTCAAGAGTTCATTATTTATTCAAGGTTCCAAAAATGCTGTTTTCTCTGAGTCAAAGTCAGTGGTCTCTGCCACTCGTTAGACACCTCGGTTCAATTACCATTTTCTTTCTTCTTCTATGTGATCATGTATTCAAGGACTGTGCTGAGGTGTAAGGACATGCCGCAATTCAGATGGTAAATAATATATGTTCCCTGCCCTGCATTTATCTCTGTCCCTCCCTCTTCAATCAGTGTCATTACTCCATGAAGAAAGCGGCCTCCTTTCTTGGGATTGGCACTCAGAATGTGTACTTTGTTGAAACAGATGAAAGGTAACAGGGGCAGGGGCAGGGGCAGGGGCAGGGGCAGGGGCAGGGGAAGAGGCAGGGGCAGGGGCAGGGGAAGAGGCAGAAGCCTCATGGGTGGAGGGGAGAAATCCTGCTGTCTAAAAGCACTTCCTTTGCCTGTTAAGTTCCAAGCACAACTGAATGTCTTAACTCTGTACCCCTCAGAGGTAAAATAATCCCCAAGGAGCTGGAGAAACGTATCTGGCAAGCGAGACAAGAGGTGAGAGTGAGCGGCAGGGGAGATGCGGGTGGGGTGGGTACCTGCCTATGAGGCACGGAGAGCATGTAAACCACTGACTCTCTTCTAGGAGTCGGTAAGGGAAGTGAGAGTGACACGATTTTAAAATAAGGAAGCTTGGGAGCTGTCTTACATGAGTTTGAACGTTTCTTGGTGCACGGCTCTCCGTGTTCTCGGGCATTCTCATTCCTTGGTGACCAGAGTTTGTAAACACTGGTGCCAAAGCAGATGGTCTCTGTATCTCCCTGTCCTCACTTAGGGGATTGCTTGGTCTAGCACCTCTGTGCTAGAATGCTCCGTGTGTGTTCCTGAGCTGCCTGAAAAAATAACACTGGTGTGGTCACTGCTGGAGAAACCTGGGCCTGACGGTGCTTACCTGGTGTGACCCTGCAAGGCTGGCCTGAGTTCACCCCAGATTACTTACAAGGAAAATGTGGCTGGCTGAGTTTACCCCAGATTACTTCTTGGGCCCAAACAGTTTGGTGCACCAATACTATCTTTCTCTTTTTTCCTACCCTACCTCCACTGCTAATGGAGCTGCAGACACGCTTGAAAGGGGTAGTTTATGCAAATGTTCTATTCTCATAGGCATTTGCATTTGAAGATGGATGAGTTCATTATTTTAAGCCTTAATATGATATTTCTATTGTTATAATATATCTTTTCAAATTTCGTAAAATTACTTTACCCTAGGGTATGCTAAATTACTATATTTGGTCCAGAATCTATACTTTTTTTTTTAATCACATTTTATTTATTTGGTGGGGTGTGTGTGTGGGGTGCACACCATGGTTCACATAGGGAGGTCAGAGGACAACTTTTAAGAGTTGGTTCTCCAAGCCTGTCATTGTGTTAGGTACTATGACAATCTATTATAGTTATTTTCTAAGCTAATCAGAAATCAAGTTACTAAGAGACAAGCAACATCTGCTTATCCTAATATAAGAGTAGATAGGACCTCTTCAAAAACCTCAAGAGATCTGCAGAATATGGCATTCAAAGATGTTTTCGTAACTTTAGATTTTTTTGATATCGAGACATGTCAGCTCCTGACAGCACCCCCTATTTTGCTCCAAGTAGAATATGAGCATCGAAGAATCTCTAGTGGGAAATGGTTGAATTAGTGGCAAGCTTAACTCTTGGCAAGAAAAGCCCCTTGCTCCAACTGTAGACAAAGTGCTGTCCAAAAAGGACAAAACTTGGAAGCAGGTAAGTCAACAGCCTAGCTCTGCCAAGACAGGGTAGGCAAGTCCTTCATAACCCCTGCTCTACAATCAGTGTCTGTCAGAGAAACGGGGCCAAACGACTGAAGATCGATGCTGTAACGTATGGAGAGAAAATGGGAACTGTCCAGGCAGCCACTGGTATGCCAGTTCTTAGTTTTGGAAGCTGCCGGCCCAGCACTTCCTATATAATCAGATATATTTATCCCTCTCAGGTCTCTGAGGTGGTTGAAGAATAGATAGCTAGAGTCTCATAATTAAATCTTGAGTTGTTTCGGAATCAAGAGAGTGTTATGGATCTAAGAGGATATTTTTAAAATTGTGACACAAGTTAGTATGAAAGCTGAGTTAGATATAGAACTTTATACTCATGGAGATGGTTAGATAGTAGAATGTTAAAGTCAGGTGCCAAATACATATGGACTGGACATTGGGAATGTACGCTAAGCCATATAACCCTCATAACTGTGGCCTAATTACCTCTGTTGTTTTGTATTGTATTTATTATTATAAGAGAAAGAGCCATTTGTTGGACTGAAAGGGGGAGCTGTTGGGGGGAATAAGATATACCTTAAACTTAAAAAAAAGGAAAGAGGATGGGGGGTTGAGGGTAGGAGGGTGGGACTGGAGGGTGGAGTAGGGAGGGGATTGCCATTGAGATGTAACTTGAAGAAATAAAAAATAAAGTAAAAAAAAAAAAGAGTTGGTTCTCTGCTTCTACCATGTGAGGTCTGGGGATTGAACTTAGATTCTTAGGTTTGATAGCACGCAGCTTATTCTCTGAGGCATCTTGCTGGCCTTGGAGTCTATACTTAAAAATCTGTTATTATTGTAGGTGCATTGTCTTCTGTTGTGTGTCCCCAAACCCACACATCTTTCAAATTAACCTCTTAATATCTGTGTAGACATGATCATTTTCTAGGGAATCACATTGTCTCATTCTTACTTTGGGGTAAAATTCTCCAAAACATTGTCAGATTTTCCCCCTTCATTTGTTTTGTTTTTCTTACTGTGAACCACAAATATTTTCTTTTAGATTTACTTTCATCTTTTCCTACACAATTTCCTATTAAAAGAACTTTCATGATGCTAGGCATTCTCAATGGTGGCAGATGCTGAGTGTTCTGCTTGCATGGCTCATGTTTTTTCTTTCTTTCCATCTGCTTTCTCAAACCTTCCCTTCCCTTCCCTTCCCTTCTCTTCCCTTTCCCCCTTTCCCCCTTTCCTTCTTTCTTTTCCCTCCCTATCCCTACTTTCCTTCTTCCTTTCTTTTCTCTGTCTATCTCTCTGTCTGTCTATCCCTGTTCTTTAAATTTTTCATCGTAGATAGCTTTGACATTTGCAGAGCAGATATAGCATTCCTCTTACCATTCATCATGCACACTCAGCACTCACTGATACAGTTAACAATGTTTCCTGCACAACCACCTCAGCCCCTTTCACCGCTCCAAATTCTGAGACAAACCCCTAGGGTCATTCCATTGATCCATAAATAGTTGAGTATATCTGTAAAGAATGTGCACTCTTATTTTTTAAATAGTACTGTGTATGTGTATGTATGTATGTATATATATATGTATATATATACATATATATATATATATATATAAAGGTAATCATTTTTTAATATAATCAAATATTCAGTCTACATTCAGATTTTCCCTTTACCTTTTAAAACTGTAGCTGGTTTATTGATAAGGAAGAATTCAGATAAGGTTGCTGCATTATAAATGGTTGGTAGATCTGATAAATTTTTGCTAATCCACAGCTTCCACAGCTTCTTCTGCCTCTACTTTTATGTCCTGAATTGATTTGGGGAAGAATCCATGTCCCTGGATAGCTTACATCAAAGCTCAGGAGACTCTGACTGTCCTCTGTTCTGTCTACTACAGACAGAAATGCTTCCTCATCACTAGTTTCCTTAAGGAAATGATTTTCCCAGGCAGGAAGGAAAAACACCTCCTTGTTTTGCCTGGTTTACTAATTCTCAGTATTCTGAGATCATTTTCCCCCTTCCCCTAAGCACAGCCTCCTGTGTGTTACTGTCGTTTGCATAGGTTGGTTTGATTCCATTGTAGTTATTACATTTTATCTTTCAACTTTTGGTTTGTGTTGATACCCCACATAAAGGAAACTGACATAATTCTGAAGTTGAAAACATGAGAACAGAAGTTAGTGAAAGTGAAAATTGCTTCGGGCACATTGAAAAGGAGGGCAGTGGGAACACCATGGTGTTTCTGCCCAGTTTCCTTTGAAGTCAGTGCCTATGAGGTCATGGATTCACCAGAAACAAAACCTTGCATTCATGTGGAGACAATAACACATGACGAGAGGGCTTTTAGACCTCAGTGGCTTAGACCTGCTTGACTGCTTTTCAGTGTTTCTTTTATATTACTTGAGATTGGGGGGGCCATCAGCATGGATTTTGTGCTGGGGTTGAACTCTCTGGGCCATGGCGATACATTAAAATATCTTTTAGGCAGTGACCTTTGTTCAGTACCATCATGACAACAGTGCAAACTGCAGGACGCCAACTAAGTAGTTATTGACCAGCCCAGCAAGCAGGACCACTGGTTGTTTCCAAGGTATTTTTGAGCATGAGTATTTGAAGTGACAAACTTTCTTATGGAATACAGCTTGAAGGCTATGTGTAATCAATACTGTTTTGCTGAACTTTGTAGTTAACAGCAAGAGATGAGGTCGCAAAAACAAAACAAAAAACCAGGGAAATTTAAATCCACACATAAACGTGGTTTCTGGGCCTATTAAAAACATGCGATTTAATAGGTGAGGAGAACTCACTAGAATCCTCTAATAACTTACATGGTTATTTTCCCTTGATTGTCAGAACATCATATAGCTATGGGGAATATCCCACCATTAAAGGAACCTTAAGTAGTTTTAGGAAATGACTTTTTGTTTGTTGCTTTGAATGACTGGTTGATGTGACTCCATTCTTATTCTGTTTAGGACACTGACATGATAAAGACTTAATTGTGGTTGAGTACAGGGAAGAATTCCCCATGTTCATGGTTCCCCAGTGGGGGCTCTGTCACTGGCTCTGAAAGGGTTGGGGTAGACCCAACCCTGTGTGGCACAGCTGTCTCTCCAGATGACAACTGGATTCATTCTGTGCTGTCCCTCTGACTCCTGGGCATCTCGGTTGGGGGATGTGGGACCCAGTGGTCTTTCTCTGCCCACTTTCCATTGAGAAATAACATCTATCAAAAGGTCAGTTATGTTGTAATAAGTTTGGTTCCAACACGAGTTGCCTATGGCATGAAAGGAGATAAGAATCTACTGCAATAACACTGAACTTCACTATAAAACTGAGAAGAAATCAGTGCTAAGCTAAATGAAAATAGAGCAAATTTCAGAGGAAATAGAATAGACAAGAGTGTCTTATTCCTTAAATGTTTTAAAATCCTAAATCTCACAGCTACTCTTAGTCCCATAGTTGTATGTAGATTGTCCCTGTCACAGTAGGTGACACATGTCTGTCACCATGCTAGCAGATAAGTTAAGAAACATTCCTCTGTCCTCTTCCTTTGCCTGACTGGCATGAAGCTGCTGGTATGTGCATAGTGCTTGGCTGATTTGCTTGTGATTATTTTCCATCTCTGTGTTCTACCTGATCATCTCTTCTTCTCATCCACGGTCCACTGACACCTGCTCAGTTTACAAGGCACACGCATCAGCTGTGTGAGGAGGGTAGCGAGAAGGGATGAGGCAGGTCCACGTTCACGTTGCATGCAGTGATCTTATCCATGGCTGCCCGACATGGACAACCCTTCCCTGTGAGATTGCTTCTCTTTCTCTCTTCACATTTTGTTCTGTGTCTGCACTTGATTGTATCTTTGCCTGGCAGCTGGATTTACTTAGACAAGTAGAAAGGCCTGTCATGGTTCACCCCTGGGGCCAGACTTTTGCCTACCAGTAGTCCTGCCTCTGTTTGTTTTGGTGAGAGGGAGCAAGGTAGGTTCCACAAAAGCCCAAGATGTTTTCTCAAGAACAATCAAGAAGCCTACAGAATAACTTTCTGTCATAACCAGTGGGGTTATCCACTTTGGACCTGAGCCATTACCCGAACATGAACCTGACAGACAGAATACAACAGAGAGGAACTGACAGAAATAAACTTGACTCTAGGCATTGATCTGGACCAATGGAGGGCCATGTTACAGCATTTTCTCAGGGTGCTCAAACTGTTCATAATAACCAGAGGCCACTTAGTATGGAAGTTCCACAACACTCACTGAATCAACCATGACCTCCAAAGAGGCCCTGTCTGTCTCAGGATGCACAACTCTGTGTTCACTAGCTTACAACAGGGTGAATTTCACAGTGATGGTGACGATTGTCTTTGTGATTGGCTCCTTTCCACAGGGGGCAGTGCCGTTTCTTGTCTGTGCCACCTCTGGTACTACCGTGCTGGGTGCCTTCGACCCCCTGGATGAGATTGCTGAGATCTGTGAGAGGCATGGCCTCTGGCTCCACGTGGATGTAAGTTCGTCCGTGTGTCTTATGTCTGTCCACCTTCCAAGTTCCTCCCCAGTTTCTCATACTCTCAGAATCTAGAACCTTCCATTTTCAGTTGTGCTTCTCACTTGGGAAATGAGTACGCCATTTCTTCAAGGCTTCCAGAAGATTCTCAGACCTTAGAGATTTGTTTTGATTTTGTTCTCTGGGTTCCATGGGACTTTCTTTTTTCCCAGGAGCCATCTTTTTTTTTTTTTTTTTTTTTTGGTTCCCTGAATCAGCAAAACAATATAGTGTTAGGGAAACAGTGACAGTGAAACCAGGAGATCAGGACTTTGATTTCTAATCTGCATAATTCTCTTTGTTCTCAGCCCCTTGGTTGGAGGGGGAGGTGGCTGATAGAATCTGGAATGTATCTTCCAGCTCTAAAATTATATAAATCAGTGAGAAAATGCAAAAAAATAAAAAAGTATCCTACATTGCATAATTACATGTCTTAATTAAAGCAGGTTTTAGCTGGATCCATAATAGATAATTGTTTGAGGGAAAGTTATATAATTTATGTTCTTCATAATTTTCCAACTTAAAGGGTTGGATTTTTTTCTAATTCATTTCATAAGTCCTGGGGTTGTTCGCAATACATTTTCCTTTAAGCTAAAGGTAATTTTTATTACAGGTCTACTTATTCAGGGTTTAAAAGTTGAATTCAGCCAGCTAAGTGTACTCCACATGTTTTATTTCATTCCCTCTCCTCCCTGCCCTTCCCTCCCATTCTTCTTCTCTTTCCTTTTGCTTTCTTCCCCTTCCCTCCTTTCTCCTTTCATTTCTTTTCCCTTTATGTTCTCTTTATTCCCTTCCCTCCCACCCCATCCTCTCTGTCTCCTTTCTCCTCTTTTTTTTGCTTTCTTCTTCCTACTCTCCCTCCTTCCCCCCTTCTTTTCTTTCCCTTCTTCCCTCTTCCTTGCCTTCTCTTCTCCCTCCCCTAACTTCATTCCCTGCTCCCTGCCTCTCCCCTCCCTTCCCTTCTTTTCTTTCCTTCCTTCCTTCTTTCACTTCTCTTTCCATCCCTCTCTCCCTCCCTGCCTCCTCTCCTCACTTCTCCCTTCTTTATTCTTTTTCTTTTCATATGAAAGTACACATTTGTAGATTTGATAATACCTTAGACAATGAATGACTGAACATGCTCATGAAGCTTCAGTATGTCTTCCTAGGCAAGAGAGTCGCCAAGACATTCCTGATCAGAAGAAATATGTAATAACTCACTGAACAGAAAATGACCAAGCATTAAGGAGATATCTCCACATATAATTTTATAGTTCAGAGCATTTTATTCTTCTGAAGCCAATTGTCTATAGAATGATCTAGAGAGAGCACTTGAGTCCTTTAAGGTTCTCATTAAGTAGGTGGTAATGTTGGGTGAACCAGACACTGGCTCGTTGGAGGCATAGGCATGATTAACACACCAGTAGCAATACCTCATTTGTGATTATTTGTGACTTTGTTAAATGGAGCTTGAGTATTCTTATCTGTTCACTTTTTAACTTACACCTTATTGATTTTTATTGCCTTAGAAATGTGGCAATACTTAATGTCCTAAAAGATAATGTGAAGTGAGCACTTTTGTTAACCATGGAAATAAGGAGAAGAAATTGAATGCACTACCATTCTCCTTAAATGTTCCACTCTCATAAGAGAAACATCAGTAGGGGTTACGTGTTTATGTGGAACACAGTAGCTATAGCAGCTTTGAAATTGGAAATCGTATAAAGAGATTTATGTTGTTTAGATAGAATTTTAATTTATAGATATCAAAAAAGATCTCTTTTAAAATTAAAGGTTAAATTTTGAAGAAAACACTTCATTTAGAAAATATTTAAGCTTTACTAAATATATTGTATTTACATATAGTAGGCATTTGGCACATGTGTTATATTAGATTGACTTTGAAAACAGCTTCTCTGAATAGATGAAAGCAATCTGAACTAAAGAAACAAACATGGGGCTGGCAAGATAGTGGTTAAGAGCCCTGGCTGCTCTTCCAAAGGACCCAGGTTCAAATCCCAGCACCCACATGCCAGTTCGAAGCTGTCTGTAATGGCTGGGTATAGTGATGCATGCCTTTAATCCCAGCATTCAGGAGACAGAGGCAGGGAGATCTCTGTGAGTTCAAAGCTAGCCTGGCCTAAAGAGTGAGTTCCAGGGTAGCCAGGGCTACACAGAGAAATCCTGTCTCTGAAAATAAACAAACAAACTAACAAACACACCCTAATATTGAGACAGTACTTACTCATCCTTTATTGTGGCAGGCAGGTATCTAATCTTTTGGGCAGTTTGATTACACTAGAATATAAGTTATCTTTAGGAAATCTCATATACTATACATACTCTATTAATGTTATAGGTAAGATCTTGACAAAATCACAATAGTTGCTTTGACTTCTTACATATTTCTTAGGCAATTAAATCCTTCTCCAGTTTTGTTGATATCTTTTCCCATCCTCCCGTGTAAGAATGAATGTGTGACTCCTTCAGGGCAGGGGACCCCTCTGAAGCAGGGACTGGTGGCATCTAGGCCTCAGGTTCCCAGCAGAGCTCCCCCTTCCTCCCACTACTTGCCACAATTCCCAGGGGACCTTTGGGACAAGCATTCTATCTTTGTCTATTTTTAAGTAGGGTCTCAAGAACTTGATATATAGCCAAAAGTGACCTTAAAAATCCTTCATCCTCCTCTCCCATCTCCCAAGTGCTGGGATTGCAGGTTTCAGCTATCACTCCCTAATTCAGGGCAGGGGTTGAACTCAGAGCGTCATGAATGGCAGGCCAGCACTCTACTAACTGAGCTACATCTCCAGCCCATGTTGTCTTTAAATTTGTGGGCTTCAGAGGCTGCGATATCTTGGCTCTATTCTTGCCTCCACCTGGCAAGCTCTCAACAAGGCTAGCTCTATTAACTTATCGAACAGTCAGTAAGACAGAAATATCTTGTGATACTTAGATTGTACTAAGAACTTAGTAACAGTCCTCAGTGGGGTAGAAAGTCAAGCTCTTTCACCATAAAAGTGATTGGTTTGACATTGCAAATTCTACAGTTAGGAACTGAGGAAGGGACCTAACTAGAAGTATTATTTATTTATTATTGGGAGGTATTTATTTGGGGATGAAGAGGAGTCAGGGATTGTACAAAGGTCCAGGGAGAGTGCTAATGGTTGAGATATGAGGCTGGTTAACTGTATGAGAGTAGAAATGGGTGTGACCAATATGTCCTGCCTGCTTCCAGCCTCAGTCAAATCAGGTCTTTGTGAGGCTTGTGGGATGTGGCAGTAGGGAGAAGGTGGAAGTAGGAAGAACACTAAGTGACAACTCCAGTTTGTTAATTCTTTACTTGGGAATTTGGGCATTCACAAAAAGCAGAAGTCATGAAGTCTTCAGGGATTTTTTGAATCTGGGCTGCAACTGAAATGATTCTGTTCAGGGTCCAGGGTCTGAACCTTGAAGATATGTTCACTCTTAGGGCTGCACAGCAGTCTAATCCTAGAGTAAGTTCATTCTTAAGCTTATACTACATGCCTTACTATCCTTACCCTTGCCCGTGCCCTGAATGGAAGAGTTACTCTTAGAAGGGATTTAAGGCCATGGGGTGACTGGCACTGTACTGTCTTGGCTACCAATAGGCAGCTTTAGCAGTTCTCTGAGAGCTGTAAGAGTGTCTCACCTCTTTCCTCCAGACTGCACACAATCCTGCTGCTTTTTTTTTTTAACATACTGTGGCATCTATCTACCTTTGAATTTATTTTGAAAGAAAATGGTGTCTGCCTGCTAGGCAACTCTTGAACTCAACTGTTGTCTAAAAAGTATCCTCATCCCCCTCAACTTCCCATGTTATTATACCCTCTTCTTTGGCCAAATGATCACTTTAACTAAACCACAATGGTATCAAGTAAAGAGAATAGGTTTAAGGTCCTCAATCTGATTTTAATTACCATGATACCCCTGACTATCTACCTAATACTCTGAACCTTAGTTTTCCTGTAGAATTGGAGGTAGTCATATCTCCATCCTTCATAGGATGCTATGAAAATTCTTGGGGATCTCAGAGAATTCAGTAGGGCTCAAAGGCAAATACCCCTAGGATCTCTTTCTGCAGCCACCCTTCATTGTCCTCTAGATTAAAACTCACAATTATGCAGCATTTTCAAGACCCAGGTTAACTATCAAGGATTCCTCCTCCTTTCCTTCTTGGCCCCTTACCATTAGACTTTCTATTCGTGTTCTGTTCCTCTATTCCATTCTCTGATGCTCAGGAAGTTGTATCTCCAACAAATAACTTCCTTAAGTTTCAAGCTTCCTCTCATTCTTCTAGAGTCCATTTGCAAATATTTCTAAGAGCAATTTTCAAAAAAGATCTAATTTTCCTTAGAGGATAAGTCTCTACCTATCCCACCCCTGTTGACTTTCTAACCATCTTGCCAACAATTTCCTCATTCATTGCATAGAATAATAGCCTTTTGTTCATGACTCACAGCACAATATGTGCAGCAACAATATGAAGATGCCATCGTTTTTAGATCCAGGGCATCAAGAGGGCATGGGGTGTGTCTTTTTAACCTCTTTTGGTCTACACTAAGCTCACCTGGCTCTTAATACACCCATTTCTTTATGATGTGTGCTTTCAAATCTGTGAGTTAATGGGGACCCATCTACTATACTGGGGTTCTGATTGCCTGATTGGAATGCCTTATCAGACTCCCAGAGTTCAAACCAGTAAACATGATATCAAATGGAGTACCAAATGATACATGCATATGATTGCTATGGCGTTTCACGGGTATGCAAATGACACTGAAGTAACTTTGTTTTGGGTATATAAATATCTCAACAGGCCTCTTGGGGTGGCTCAGCTTTGGTATCAAGAAAGCACCGCTGGCTCCTGCATGGCATCCTCAGGTAAATTTAGATTTCTGTTTTGCAGTTGACTTTTATTTAGGGAAAAACAATTGTTGCAATGTCTCCATGAGTGGTGTTTAGAAAGCAGGGCTGGGGAAGAAACTCAGTCAATAAAGCACTTCAAAAAGGACCCCAGTTTATCTCCCAGGACCCACATGAAAAATTGCCATGTGTGGTAGCACATGCATGTAAACCCTGCGCTGGAGAAGTAGACATAGGCTGATCCCAGGGACTAGCTGCTCTGCTACTCTAGGCTAATCAGCATGCTCCAGAACAACAAGAAACTCTGTCTCAAATACCAAAAAGGTGGGTGGCATCCTGAGAAATGATGCCCAAATTCAACCTCTGGCTTCTACACACACACACACACACACACACACACACACACACACACACATCCCATGGATTGGTAACTAGAACAGGAGACCTCATTAGCATTTCCCTTCTCCCTGCAGGAGCTAGCCAAGCACCCCTCTGATCTATCTCTTTCTTTGACACTGCAGAGCTGACTCAGTGGCCTGGAACCCACACAAGATGCTGATGGCTGGAATCCAGTGCTGTGCTCTACTTGTCAAGGACAAATCTGTGAGTTTTCCAGCAATCTAGAAATTCAGTCCTTAAAAATCCAAGTTTTTAGAAGCTACATTGTTGCTCATTCCTTGATGTCTTTGGTTAAGATGATCCCCAAGAAGTGGCCATGAGCTTGAAATGGAAGATAAATAGACTAAGAGTAAAAAAAAAAAACAAAAAAAAACAAAAAAAACAAAAAACAAAAAACAAAACAAAACAAAAAAACCCCTCATATTTCTTCTTTGTGGATTTGATTCAGGCATTATATAATCTTATTAGTTATAGAAAAATTGTCTCTTACATCCTCATTTGGATCTCTCTCTCTCTTTTTTTCTCTCTCTCATTGATTGAGTCAGGGATTTAAGTCATCTGGACATTTCTGCTCACTGGGAAAGTGGAACAGATGTGTGTCACATGTTACCTCAGATCTTAATATGCTTTATCGGGGCTTAGTCTGTTTCTCTTAGAGGATATGAGTTAAGGGGTGATCTCTTAACACTGACTTACTGGGGATGGCTTGCTCAAGTTCTTTACGGAGCACGAAGGGGAGTTGGATGCTAGTTGGGATGACTGTGAGGCAAGAGAGACAAGGGCTACTGAGCTCCTCTTGGCCAGAGCCATAAATGACATGCTTCTTGTGGGTTAAATAAGGATCTTGTGGGAAGTAGCCCAGGCTGAGAAGTGCCACTTCATTCTTAGAAATGCCTCCTCAAGATCTGCGTTCACCATGTGGGTGATCTTTCCCAGCCATCTGTTTACATCAGAGGGGACTCCCTTTGCCAATGTGAAAGTCATTTCTGGATTTGTTTTGTTTTGTTTTTGTTTTTAGGAGTTTTATTGCAAATGAAAAACATACCTAAAACTTGAAGTTTTACTCTTACGTGTGGAGATATTTAAGTGGCTTTTAAAAAAAACAAATAAGTCTGATATTTATATTTTAGTATCTTGTATGTTTTTCCATGGCCAAACAGAGTGTCCATCCAAAATTAAGAAAAGATTTTGCATCTACAGCAGCATCTACTTTCAGGGAAATATTCTCCCTCCAAATGTTTTATTAGGTTGGTTCTAGTTGACTCTTCATAGGTTGATTATTGTTGACTAACTTCACAGGTTGGTTATAGCTGACTGTCTTCACAGGTTGTTTAGAGTTGACTGTGTTCACAGGTTGATTATAGTTGACTGTCTTCACAGGTTGTTTAGATTTGGCTGTGTTCACAGGTTGGTTAGTGCATAAATAATTAATTAAATTGTTTACCAGTATTTAGATTATTGTTAATTGGCTGGCAGCTGTTAATCTTTATCCAGTCATTATAAATGAACACACAGACACCACATGCATTTTAAGAAGACTTGGCCTAGATTGAGCAATCTTAGACCATCATCTAAGCTATCTTTTTATTCTATTTCCCAAATACAACCCCATTTATACATATGTCCCCTTGGACTGTTATTCTCCATGCTAGGCCTATCTTTCAGGATACATGGAGTGATGTTCTTTTCTCTATCCCATGATGGGTATCCTCTTTCCTGCTCTTTGCTTCTTCTCCTGGAGGCTCCTTCTACTTCTACTTGAGGCTTCTACAAACATGAGCCTCTCTTCAGAAGCCTGAGCACCTTAGTCCTGCCTACCTCTGTCTTTGCCCAATCTCAGGCCTCAGCATTTATTCAACCAATCAGAGAATGCCTCAGAAGGGGCAGTAACCAGATCTCAGCATTGAAATCAGCCCCTATTAGACCTCCCCAACAGGTTAGAGTTGACTGACTTCACAGGTTGTTAGAGTTGACTGTATTGACAGGTTGTTAGAGTTGACTGTGTTCACAGGTTGGTTATAGTTGACTGTGTTTACAGGTTGGTTATAGTTGACTATCTTCACAGGTTGATTATAGTTGACTATCTTCATAGGTTGGTTAGAGTTGACTAAGTTCACAGGTTGATTATAGTTGACTATCTTCACAGGTTGATTATAGTTGACTGTCTTCACAGGTTGGTTAGAGTTGACTGTCTTCACAGGTTGGTTAGAGTTGACTGACTTCAC
>CAJQZJ010003646.1:8289784-8300879 GCA_907164525.1 Lophiomys imhausi | reverse complement strand
AGAGTTGACTGACTTCACAGGTTGGTTAGAGTTTGTCTTCACAGGTTGGTTAGAGTTGACTGTCTCCACAGATTGGTTATAGTCGATTGCATTAACAGGTTAGCTATAGGTGACTCTCTTCACAGATTTGCTATAATTGACAGTGTTCACAGTTGGTTACAAGTGACTATATTAATTCCCACTTGACCTTTTTGGTTTGTTTTAAAACTGTGTATTTATAACTGGAGGTAGTTTAAGATTATCATGCCATTTTGAGTCAAAGAACACACTCAAGTTACTCACAGATGCATATTTAGGACAGGATAGAAATAGGTGTAAACTCAACTTCCTTTTGGACTCAATTCAGGGACAGAAACAGTCCAGATGCACACTGTGTGCCAGGCATTTGGCATTTTCTTTCTCCCTCCTCATCCGACCTGAATGAAAAACTAGCTGTTGGAGTGACATTCTCAGCAATGGAAAATTTAGACAGAAAGTTCCAAGTACTCTTTTTATAACTTCCTAGCTGCTCTGTTCTTTCCTCTTCTCTGGTCATATTTGAATGACTTATTAAAGAATTGGCTCACATGTATGTAAGTAGGCATTTACACTTCTGATTCATACACCTCATTAACAAGGGTTACATTTTTATGTTTTGAAAATGAATTCTTTCCTAAATTCTGGTGATAACAATGGTGCCTGGTCACATGTTATGATTAAGAAGTTAAGCGAGCTGCATTCACTGTTCAAGGAATTGAGCCAGTGAAGCAATGTTTACTTGAGGAAAATCTCATTTTTTACTTAAGTGGAATAGAAAGTTCAGCCATGAGATGGGAAAAATGGCAGTCATTTCCAGAAGTTTTGTCTTTGAGGGTTTCTGTCTCAGTTACACTGCTTTCTGTTTTTTGTTCTGCTCTATATTCATTCAGTGAGTCTCTCAACCAATTGATTTGACTGACCTAGAGAGGCCCATCACTAATTCTTATTCTAGGAGTTGAGCAGTGAATACAAGATTGTTCCCACAGTCAGAGAGTTTATAAAGGCATAGAGACAACAACAACAGACCAGACATATTTACCTCTGTGTGTGATATGTGCTTATGTACACAGTGCACACATATGTACTTACCACACAGTAAGACAAGGATGGAAGAGCTTGACACTGAGACGTCTTCTCTAATCATTTCTTGGCTTTATTGGCTGACATAGTACCTCTCATTGAACCCTGAGTTTTCTCTAGCTGGCTTCTCACCAACCTTACCTATTTGTCCCTGTGGTGGCTGTTTCAATAGGAGCACTGAAGAGTATCAATATGCCTCAGTTTGAAGTGCAGTAACTATTACATTCTTATTCTCTTATCATACCCAGTACCCACCAAAGAGCTTCCTTTTTGATCTGTATGTCATAGATCTGGCCAATTTGATGCAGGGCAATTCAAATGAAGGCCTTGAGTCTCTGGTAAAGGTGATACACATGAGATGAAAATTCTGCCCTCCTTTCTTACAGTGCAGTGGTAATATCATCAGAGGTGTTGAACTCTGGCAGCCACCTTGTGAACATAAGGCAATGACCTTAGACTAAACCACCAACATGCCTATAGTATCAAAAAAGAAAGGAGAAACTCTTGCTCTTGGGTAATAACTTTGAATTGTTGTGACAACACTCAAAATACCCACATTCAGACTCTATGACAAGACACAAGTGATGCTCAATGTCCTTGTGGCCGGAACCATCTCCACTGGGTAAGCTGTGTGCACAGCCGAATACACTTCCCTCTGATACAGAGAACAATCTAAGACTGAGAAATTGTAACAGGGAGACACTCGGTGTCCCAGGTACAAAGAACAATATGTGCAGATTTTCTAAGAAAGTCCTTGTTACACTTCAAAAGCTGAAAGGAGTTTATTGAGGCTGACTGAAGCACACATGACAAGGTGAAGATGAGCAGGAAACAGGATGAGAAGTTTGAGCAGTGGACAGACCAAATCATGACTTAAGAGATCATTCTGACGATTTCAGACCCGATCTTTTGAAAGGGCAAGAGCTTTAAAATTAGACAGCATTGGGATGGGAGAGATGGCTTGGTGGTTCAGAGTGCTGATGCTCCCCAGAGGACTGGGGTATAGTTCCCAATAGCTACATGGTGGCCCATAACTGTCTGTAGCTGCAGTTCTAGGGGATCCTATGTCCTCTTCTTGCCTTCTTGGACACTAGGCATGCATGTGGTGCACATACATGCATGCAGACATATCGCTTAGATACATGAAATTAAACTGAATAAACCTTTTTTTTGATGGAAAACATTCTGAAAAGGTTTTTATTTAGGGAAGTGAGTTCAGAAAGGAGTGAGATTGAATGCAAGAAAGAAGGAAGAAATGTGCCATATCTAAGCAAAAGTTGATGGCAAGTGCATCAGTTACTTGTTTCACACTGTGAAAAATACCCTGGTGAAAGCAACATTAAGGAAAGAAGGATTTATTGGATCCAGTTGAGTCTACACTCTATCATGGTAGAGGAGTCATGGTGCCAGGCTTATGAGGCAGCTGGTCAAATTGTGCCCATAGCTGAGAAGCTAAGAACAGTGGATGTTGGTGCTCAGCCCACTTCCTCCTTTCTGTTCAGTCCAGGAGCCCACCCCAAGAGATGGTGTCCCTCCCAGTCCAGATGGGGCTCCCTGTTTCAGCTAACCTAATCTAGACAGTCCCTCAGCGCATGCCCAGTATTGTTAGATACCTAAAATGTGAGAATACCATCCACTCAAGTGAGATCTGATACGTAAGAAGATGTCTTGGGTAGAAAAGTCTACATAGGGGATACTTGCCATCTTTGGGGTAACTGGAAGCCTTCAGGAGAACTTTGGAATAAGAAAAAATGAGATCTAAGCTTCTGTCTTTGTCTTAGTTAGGGGTCACTATTGCTGTGGTGAAACACCATGACCAAAAGCAACTTGAGGAGGAAAGGATTTGGCTTACACATCCTGAGTCTTGTAGTCCACTGAGGAAAGTCAGTGCAGGAACTCAAACATGGCAAGAACCTGGAGGCAGGGACTGATGCACAGAAGGGGTGGTGGAGCTCATGTCAGTGGAAGGGCGTGGCTTCACTTGTCCATAACCTGACACACCAGGAATCTGAAAGACTGAGCAAAAAACATCCCTAGAAAAGACACCCAAAAGGACCCACATCTGTGACCCACTTCCTCCTGCTTGGTCCCCGCTCCTGAAGTTTTTACAACCTATCAAAACAGTGCCACCAGCTGGGGACAAAATAGCCAAATACATGGAGCACTTTACAGACTAAACCACAACATCCTGTCCCTGATTCCTGAAGGTTCGTGGCTATCTCATCATGTAGAATGCATTCAGTCCAATTTGGAGAGGCTCAGAATCTTAATAGTCCCAACATTGCTTAAAAGTCCAAATTCAAAGTCTCTTCTGAGATTTAGGGCACATTCTCAACTGCAAGTCACACTCTAAAGTCAACAATTGGGTGATATACTTCCAATATGCAATGGCACAAAGGAAGCATCCTCCTTTGAAAAGCAAAGAATGGGAAGATAGGAAGCCATGTCTGGACCAAAGCAGTATGGAAATCCAGCAGGGCACACACTAAACCCTGGAGCTCAGTCAGCGCCTTGTATCAGGATGTATAGAGACATCATTTGAGTGCCAATGAGCTTGAAAAGCCCAGATTCCGAGTCCCTGGTATTTGCAGGATACATGGTCCCTCTTGGGCTGGCTTCCCTTGGTGCCTCCAGCTTTCTTGGACCTTCCATCATCCTGAGGTCTCCATTGCAACTCAGACTTCACAGACACAACCTGACATCCAGCTCACTCAGGGGGGAGAACTAGGAATCTTCCATTCTTTCTACCCCAAATTATTACTTTTGGGAATTTGGAGATACCATCATTCACATTATATGGATGCTGAGCTCACTGCCAACCCCTACTCAGGCCTGAGTGTACCTCAAGTAGTGCCCATGGTATAGAGATTTTAATTTAGACTCCCTTCTACAGTTGGTATAAGGAATAATTCTAGCTGAAAGATACCAAATTAGTGAATATAGTGGTAAAGAAATGATCTCCTTAATTCATACTCCATAGAGTGTTCATGGGCTTTTCTGAGGGGTATGCTGTGGTGTGCTGACTGAGTTCCTGCCTTGGTCAAGGGTCACTGCAGGAACAAAGCACTTTGTCACTCCTAAAGCTGTACTCTCAGGAGCTCCCTTTGTACCACGAGGATGAAAAGAAGCTGAGATGGTCCCAGAAATCTGTGATTGTAAATAGGTTGGCTGTAACAAAATATTTTTATTTATCAACACTTATATTTATTAATACTTAACAAATCTCTATAAAATACCTAAATCCTATATCCTAAAACCTATAGTCTAAAATCTATAATCTAAGAATATCCTAATACCTAAGAACACTTTAATGCCTATCTAAAAACACTTAACCAACACCATTTTAACTTTTTTTTAAAAGGATATTAATATTCTTAGCATAGGTCCGTTAGGATAGCTTGCTTTATAACAGTCCTGGAAGGCAGTCCGTTGTAAAGCTTAGTGTTCATTGGGCCTTACTTTGCAAGTTCACAATGCCAGTTTATTTCCACCACCAAATTGTGGCCATTTTATAAAGTCAGTCTATTCCAGCCACCAAACAGGCCGGCTTTGTTCATCAGCTGAAACATCTCTAACGGTCTCTTTGGCCCAGCCAAACCTCACAGCTGAAGGCTTCTCCACATGGCTTCTGAACTCCGCTTGCCTCGTGCACTTTTCTGGCACTCTGGGCCCCAAGACAGACACCTTTAAAGAACTCTCTCTCAGTAAGTTGTATGCCATGCCTTTGCTTTAGGTTATGACAGTCTAAATTCTGTTGATGGCGTACCTTGTTGTGGGCTTATTCAGTGTGACTTTTCAGTCTGTAAGGACAGGAGAAAGAGAGAGAGAGACCGTGTGGAATTCTCATGTATATCACATTATCTTGTGATACTTGGCAGTCTCAAGGGTCCGCAAGATTTCTCATGATGTCCAACAATCCCATTGCTTCTCACAATAATGGACATCATCTGTGTGGCTTGTGCAGTTTCTTAGCCACGCCCCTTCAACAAGGCATATTGTCCAGCCACAACAGGCCTTTTGTCCTATCAGTAAACCAAAGGGACACCAAGCTCCTCCTTATGTTCTTCAGATGCTGACCTGAACTGCCTACTAATTTCACTATAACGACTTAACTTCTACCATAGTTGGCTGCAAGTTAAAAAGGTGTGTGCCTAATGTGGCTACAGAGGGAAAAGAACATGTTCTGATACTTTGATCACAAATAAAAGGGCAGGTATTCTATCATTCGCACAGAGGCAGAAAAATATCATTTTTTTTCTTTTTGATTTCTGAGTGTTTATTAGAAGGATTTTAGTTTTTAAAGGACTCACAAATAAGTGTTAACAGGAACCAGGCCATTAGAAGTCCTTTGGAGTGTTAAGATCTCCTTTTCATTTCTACCCACCTCATCATCTGGCTTAAATGCAAAGCCTCCTGTGGAGCCCAGCAGCTGCAGGGAGTTCAAGTGGCAGCTTCTTTCTTTTTATTCAGAAAGGTTATGCTGACACTATGGATTGCTTTTGTTCTGTGTGTGGTGTGTGTGAGCATGTATGCATGTGTTTGCATGTGTATTGGTGATCTTATGTGCAAGCGTGTGTGTGTGTGTGTGTGTGTGTGTGTGTGTGAAGGCCATAAGTTGATGTTGGGTATGAATGTCTTCCTTTATCATTCTCCATATTAAACACTGAGGCAGGGCCTGTCATTTGAAGCTGGAGTTTGCCAATTTGGCTAACCTAGACAGACAGCTTGCTAAAGGATTCCCTTTCTCCACCTCCTGAGCACCGGGATTACAGGAGCGCAGCTACATTTATGGTGGTTCTGGACATTCAAACTCTGGTCCTTCTATTTACCCAGCAAGGTGTTTTACCCGTTGATCTCTCTCTCCATAAATGAGCACAGTGGGCTTTGAAAACTCATGTCCATGTTGATATTTCTATTTCCGAAATGCTAAAGGAAGGAAATTCTATGAAGAAAGGCTCATAGAATACTGCTACCTGAAGACGCCCTTTGCCTGTTTCCTGTGGCACCTGTACCTTTAAGTGGATGTATACCCAAATCATCACCAATCCACAACATGTGCTGCACATTTTGCTTTTGGCACACACTCTTCCAAACACAATTATGAATATGGTTCTACATCTTTCTGTAAATTTTCCAATAGTTGAAAGACATCCTATCATTTGATAAGCTGTGATTTGCATAACCAATCCCAGAAGACTGAGTAATTAGATGGTTTTAATTTTTATTATTCTAGTTTTTAATAATTATGAGCACATGTATATGTGAGTGTAGGTGTCAAGGAAGGCCAGAGATATTGAACCCCCACTGGAGCTAAAGCTACAGGAGGTTGTGAGCTGTGTGATGTGGGTGCTGGGAACTGAGCTCAGGTCCTCTGCAAAATCAGCATACATGCTAACAACTGTGCTACCTCCCGAGCCCCAATCTAACTTTTGGTACTTACAAATTTAATCGCCATCTTTGAGGCTCACTCTGTGTAAAAATCCCTAGAAGATAAAGAACCATGACCAGTGCTCATGATGACTTTCTGTACTTGCCTTGTAATTTTCCTTCAAAAGTTGGTTACATTCTCACTAGGAGAATATGAGATTGTACGTGTTTAACCTTTGACATCAAAGTGTATTTAGGTAAGCCACTGTGTTAGGCAAGATATCTTTTTGCTTGCAGATACATGTGCAAACATTTTCCTTCTAATTTTATCTGGCAACATTTTATGCCTACTTCTCAGACATCAACATGCAATCCTTTGCTCCCAAGGTTTCAAATGTGCATCCTGAGAGACTTGGGCTCAATTCTATTCTGTTCATATTCCCTACAGAGTAGGGATCTAGTTTAGTATTTTTTTAAGGGAAAAGATGGGAGGAAGAAGAAAGATAGGAAATCTATTCAGCACACAGCCATTGAGGGTGTGCTGTGGGTCTTGAAGGGAAATGCTAAAAAAAATGAGAAAGAAGAAGAGGGAAGGGGAGGAAGGGGAAGTGGGAGGAATAGGAAAGAGAAAGAAGGAAGGAAGAGGAAAAAGAAAGAGAAGGAGGAAGGGAAGAGAAGAGAGGAAGGAAGGGGAGGAGGGGAAAGGAGAGGGAAGGGGAGAGGAGGAGAGGTTACTGATGCCATCTCCCACCATGGTTCCCCCAAAAGACAGAATTTCTGCTGGAATCATATACTGGCATATTTGGTACTTCTCATCTCCATTTTTGGTTCTATTCTAAATAGCATGCTACAGCAACGATCGCTCTTCTTTGCCATTTGCACAGAATGCACAAAAAAAAAAGAAGAGGAGAAAATAGATTTCTCATCCTAGAAAGTAGAGCAAAGCGGATCTGCTTCAGTGAAGGTCTCATCTCTGCTCTTGTGTATCATCCCAGGGCTCCCACAGTTAGTGGACACTCACTTACCTGAGCAGAGGTGTTAGCTCACATACAGAGAGTCCATGTGTCTTTTCTAGACACACACATTGCACATGTCTTTTGAATGGTAATCCTGCTTGCTAGGGCAGGAGAAATGGAGGTAGAAGCTTGTCCCTTTCAGGGGATCTCTAACTTCCCATTTCTGATGCAGCTAGAACCCACCATCTTCTGGATGTTCGCTTTCCATCTGCCAGAGTTCTTTCTAGGTGCCTTGGCCAAGTAGAGAACCACATCACTCTGGCAGAACTGATTGGATTCATATTGGTCAAAATAGCCATTTCTTTGAGAAATCTCTCTTTCTGTTATATACATATATAAATGTGTTTGCATGTGTATGTGCAGGTGTGTGTGTGGGGGGAGTCAGAGGTCAGCATTGGCCATCTTTCTTAATTTCTAGCCATCCTATTTTTGAGGCAGGGTCTCTCTCTCGGCCTGGAGCCCATTGGTTGGGGCAGACCAGCTGACTAGCAAGGCCCTAGGACCCTCCTGTCTCTGCCTTCCCAGCACCAGCTTACTGGCATGTGATACTATGCCTGCCATTTTATTTGGGTGCTCAGGACCATAGGCTTGCATGTAGCCATCTCCTGAGCTTATCTACTTTGAAAATTAAATAAATATGGATCATTTCCTTTTCAACTGATGTGCATGTTATGGAGGCAACTCATCAAAAAACACAAGGCTGTCAGTCAGCAATAAATGTCTCCTCTGTTGTTTTGCCTTTATCTAAGAGGAAAAGGGTTAAAATACCAACACCATCTTGTATTTAAAATCCACTGTAGTGATCTCCAGCCAACAAACTAATACAATTGGGTTTTGGCATTTAGTTTTTGGTATTGCCTCGGTCGTTAATTTTAATGAGGGAGTCTGTACTTCATTTCAGATCCAGGCTCCTTGTAGGCTGGTACATTAATTCTGTTGTTCACAGTATCCATAGATGTGTTATCCCACACCCATGATTACCGACTCAAATATTAATCATTAGTTACTATCTAGATGAACTCAGGTCCTAATGCCAAGCATGAGCAAGCCAGCATCAGAGCCTGTCAGTAGCCCCTGGAATTAGCTCCTGTGGACTGTTATATGAGGCCCAATGGACAGAATAAGCCTTATTCATGCTGCAATGTACTACTCCATAGTACAACCACTGCCACTCAATTAAATTCAGTAAAGATACTTTTTAGGCCGAGGAGACAGCTTGTTTGGAAAAATACATGTTTTGCAAGCATGAGGACCTGAATTCAACCCCATAATACATAAAAAATGGTTAGCTAAGTCCATGAGTTCCAGGTCTTAGTAAACAAGGTAGCCAGAATGCTGGGGTACGACAGATGAGGCTCTCCTCTGACCTCCACACAGACCCACAGGATCATGAACATACATACATATGCGTGCATAGTACATGCATGAACTAATTAATTAATAGAACAAGCTTCCAGAAGACCAGAAGCAACTGAATTTGAATCTTTCTCCAACATTACCGAGTATTAATGCACGACAGGCTTGTTATCCTGAGTTTAAATGACATCTTTTCTCTTGAAACCTGATGTTTTATGGCTCACAAACAGTGTCTTGTTTTGAAGGTAAGATGTGGATATTAAAGACATTTTAATATAGGATTTAAGGGTAGGGGTTAAGAGAAAGAAAGGTTCCTTGAGAGAAAGCAAGACACACCCTAGAAACATGCATGTGGGCCCCTCAAAGATGAGTTGTGGCAACCACCCCTTCCCCTGATGGTGTGTGTACCCTCATGGTGACATCTACAGCACCCCACCCCATTGTCCCAGGTTGACACAGTCTTCGCTCTGTACCAGCACTGGGCGTTTTATTTAGATGCTCAGGCACCCAATAATAAACCAATGATTCATGCTTTCCTTCCTCAGACACCAAAGTGACTTTCCCCCAGGAAGTTATTTTTGCTTTGGAGTCTAATGAGACTAGACAAGTAGAAGAGAAGCCCACTCTTCTAAAGTTTGCTGGGTCCCCTTTGACCCCTTTGACTGAGCAGAGTGACATTTGCCATCTGCCCACTTGTCAGCAGTGGCTGTCAGTAATGTTGCACCAAGTATCTTGGCCTAGAGCTTCCTAATTTCATCCTTGGCTTCCCCCAAAGCTCTTGGGTGAGTGCCACCTTGTCCTAGGGATTGGAGCCACTCGCAGCCTTCATGTGCTTTGCGTAGATGAGTTGGGGCATTGCCCACTACTGGATCCCATCTCTCCTGCCTGTCTATCTCCGGAGAGCCCTGAGGGTTTGGGAATCTCTCTGATGTGATTCCAGGTGAATAATTCACTCATCTTAGAAGCCAGCCCCATTCAGTATGAAATCTCAACCTTCATTTCAATGGTGATAATCACAAATGGCTCCCATTTTACCAAGAAAGAACCACAAAATAATTAGACCTTGTACCCTTCTGTCATTGCTGATCTGATGAAAACTGTCCCAGAAAGAAAGAGACTTGTTTTTATTCACAGACTAAATTTTTCTTATTCTACTTGGTAATGATCTTCTAACACAGGAAGATTATATAAGTTAAAAATCTAAGAAAAAGAGAAACATAAGGGGGTCATAAAAGAAAGCCTGGGATATAGGTAATGAAAAGATGTAGTCCATAATTAGCATGGCACACCTGCCTGTGGGTAGGCTAAAACTCAGTTTTAGCATGTTTCAAGGATTCTGAACGTCTGCCTGTATTTGGCTCTTGTTTCTCTGTTACCACGTGACAACAAAGTCTTAATCCTTTTTTCCACCCTCTGGTATGACTCCTTGGAATAAATCACCCTACTTGTTTCTCCCTTGTGTATCTCTAGCTGTCAGGATTGTTGCTTTCCAAGGCAGATATCTGAAAAGGTACTGGAAGCTAGAATCGGATTTTTGTAGCTTTGTGATGCCAAAGACAGAATAGTTCAAGAGGTCAAGCAGTCAATTATTTCCTGAGTATTTTCTTCTACGATTATTCAAAGTGTTAGTCACCTGAATTTCAAAAAGGAATCTGGTGAATGTCACAGTGGTGACAAGTCTACTTTGCTTATAAAAGATGTTTAGTAATTGTACTTAAGATGTGATTTGTCCAGAAAATGCCAACAGCATATAACAAAGATGAATTCACAACTCATCTGTGAGCTGGGTAGAAAGACAGAAACTGTAAGGCAGAATCATATCTTTTATGTGGAGATCCTAATGCCCACAGGAGGAATACCCACAGAGGTGGTAGCCTGGTCATGAAGCACCTGCTTCCTTCCAAGATGTGGAGTGCAGACAGCCCATGCAAAACCAAAAGTACTAGACAGCAGGCATGCCTGCCTCTGAGGTGTGATCTGAGGCCTTTAACTGACACCCACGAGGTAAGGTGATTGTTGTGAATTTGAGGTCAGCCTGGGCTACATAGTGAGTTCAAGTATAGCCTAGGCTATAGTGTGCAGTTCTGCCTCAAAAAGAAAAAGATACAGAAGGAAATCACAATTTAGGGAGACTTTCAAGGAATGAAGGAGTTCATTGTGTTATTTGACAGACCATCCAAATAAGCTGTTTGGAAGATTAGAAGAGGTTAGGTGTGTGTGTGTGTGTGTGTGTGTGTGTGTGTGTGTGTGTGTGTGTG
>CAJQZJ010003646.1:8272511-8287206 GCA_907164525.1 Lophiomys imhausi | reverse complement strand
TGTGTGTGTGTGTGTGTGTGTGTGTGTGTGTGTGTGCACATACACATAAGCACTCTCATGTGCTTCAGTTATTGCATCATTGGGAGAGTGCCCTGTTCTTCACAATTGTCATGAGATATCTTATTTAAAAATTTACCTTATGTATTATACCTAGATAATGCTTAGAAATGAATTGTGAAATTTTGGCCTTTTGTTAGCAACTGTCATAAACTGTTTAGGATAATTAAGAAATGCAAACTAATAGTCACTCAAGCATGTTATTTTGTTAGGTAATAGGGCAGTCTATCATAGTTATTTTCTAAGTTAATCAGAAATCAAGTTGCTAAGAGACAAGCAACATTCGCTTATCCACATATAAGGAAATAGATAGGTGGTCATCAAAACCTCAAGAGATCTGCAGAATATGGCATTCAAAGATGTTTTCTTAACCTAAGATTTTTTGTTATGGAGACATGTCAGCTCCTGACAGCACTTCCTATTCTATTCCAAGTAGAAGATGAGCATCGAAGAATCTCCTGTGGGAGATGGTTGAATTAGTGGCAAGCCTGTCACTTGGCAAGAAAAAAATCCTTGCTTCAACTGTAGACAGAATGCTGTCCAAAAAGGACAAAACTTGGAAGCAGGTAAGTCGACAGCCTAGCTCTGCCAAGACAGGGTAGGCAAGTCCTTCATAATTCCTGCTTTACAATCAATGTCTGTCAGAGAAATGGGGCCAAACAACTGAAGATTGATGCTGTAACATATAGGGAGAAATTGCGAACTGTCCAGGCAGCCACTGGTATGTCATTTCTTAGTTTTGGAAGCTGCTAGCCCTGCACTTTCTGTATAAGCAGATATATTTATCCCTCTAAGGTCTCTGATGTGGTTGAGGACTAGATAGCTAGAATCTCATAGTTAAATTTTGAGTTGTTTAGGAATTAAGAGGATGTTCTGGATCTAAGATGTTTTTAAAATTGTGATGCAAATTAGGGTGGAAGTTGAGTTGGATATAGAACTTTAAACTCATGGCGATGGTTGGATAGTAGAATGTTAAAGTCAGTTGCCAAATACGTATGGACTGGACACTGGGAATGTATGCTAAGCTTTATAATTCTCATAATTGTGGCCTAATTATTTCTTTAGTTTTGTATAGTATTTATTGTTATAAGAGAAAGAGCCATTTGTTGGACTGAAAGGGAGAGCTGTTGAGTGAAAAAAGATATACCTTAAACTTAAAAAAAAAAGAAAGTAGATGAGGGGGGTTGAGGGGTGACAGAGTGGGAGGGTGGGACCAGAGGGGGGAGTTGGGAGGGAATTGCGATTGAGATGTAACTTGAAGAAATAAAAAATAAAGAAAAAAATTATTACTTTATGGAATTAGAGTTGAGATAAAGCAACTTACTTCATGGAGGATTTTATTTTCCTTCTTCTTGGCCTCAGGTGAGGTCATGTTCTGTTCCCCCATCTTAGGGTGGGACCTTGGGGAACTAGATAAGAAAGGAAACTTCTTTTCTGGTTATGGTGACATTGAACCCCATGGACTGTTTCCTACAGTCCTACTGCTGTCAACTAATGAGAAATGACAGTCATAACAGAACTCCCTCATCCCCTTCAATCTGACTCTCATCTTGGGGAAACCCCCTGGTCTGACCAGGTCTCAAGATAGAAATATCTCAAGACACCCTCCTCACACTCCATCCTGTCTTTGTAGCATCCATCAATGGGTGTCTGGGCATGCCCCAGGTGTGTCTCATGAGACGTGAATGTATGCTTTGCTCTAGCTTTTCAGGCTGTGTTCTGAAGGAGGACTTCTGATGAACTGACTGGGGCACAACAGGCTCTTGACTTGTAATATCCAGCCTTGGTTCAATATAGTGATCGGGGGGGGGGTCATCAATTAGTCTGATCACCTCTGTTCAACTCACACAATTATAGAACCTACTGTTGTTCAAATGAGGCCTGATCTAGTCTCCAGGTAAAGTCAAACCCTAACAGAAGAGACTGAAAGCAAACACCTATGGCACTGTTGCTTTTAGTAATATAATGAGGATAAGGTGATAAGGGAGGTGTGGATCAGGAAAGCGAATGTCACTAAACGTTGGTCAGGAAACTTAGTTGTGTGAAAGATGGTTTTGTGGGGGAGGGGTTGCATGCATGTGAGTGTATAGACAGATACACCCATGTGGGTGCATGTAGAGTCCAGAGCAGGGCACTGGGTGTCTGTCTGTCTTCCTCTACTATTCTCTACCTGACTGCTTTGAGATGGTGTATCTCACTAACCAAAAGCTTTCCATTTGGGATAGACTGGCTAGCCTCTAAGCTCTCTGGATCCATCTGTCCCTGCATCCAAACGCTGGAATTGCAGGCATACATAGCTATGTGTGACTTTTTACATAGGCACTCAGCATTCAAACTCAGGACTATAGTCTTACAGCAAGCACCGATCTATTCCACCCACCAAATAATTGCTTTGAGATGTCCAGTTCTTGATATTTTCTTTCGATAAGTCAATGGCATAACACAGTCATGATAGTATAGAAGGCTAAACACAGCAAAGATCATAAAATTCATATGACCTGACCAGTCATGAGTCAGAGATTTGGAGATTAGGAGTTCAAGGCCAGTTTGTGTTACATGAGACTTTACCTTGAAAAGCAAAACATAGTTTTCCTAATGGATGTATGTAGAAAAAAATATAGCTAATTAAATTGTTTAACCAGTATTTATATCATGTTTAATTGGTCAGCGGTGTTAATCCTTAACCTGCCATTGTGTGTGTGCTACTGTAGAGTCCAGAGTTCAACTGAAGGTTTCTTACTCTATCGTTCTCTGACTCATTTTGTGAGAGATGGCTTACTACATCCAAGCCTCACCATTTCAACTAAACCTAGTGGCCAGTGAGTCCCTGAGATCCAACCATCTCCATCTCCAGCCAGCTCTGGGGTCACAGGTACACACCACCATGCCCAGTTTTTATGTGGGGTGTCTGGTTCACTGGGTCCCTGACTCTGGTTACTGTGTTACATCTGTCAGTCCACTGTGTCTTCCCAGATGAGATTTGGGACACTGATGGGCTTGAGGACTGTGTTGGTGTCAGAAATGGAGCTGGGGTAGGAATGTAGTAGATCCCTCCACAGTGCTATGAGACACAGTTAGTCCTTGATTTCTGACAAGTACAGGACTCAGAGATCAACAACATAGAATCTCTAGGAAAATGGTGCCATCAGCGACTGAGGTCCACGGTCTGGCACTGGGGAATGCGAGTCAGTTCTGTTGGAAGACGGGGCTGACAGCCCACTCAGTGAGAATCTCTGAGTGGAGGGGACTCTGGACATGCTGTACTCAAAGTCCGCTTACTTCCTCACAAGCAAACCGAGAATCAGACATTCTTCTTTGCCCAAGTCCTGAGTTTTCTCTCATAAAACGCAGCTCTAGTAAACAATGAAGTTGAGATTCCAAACCTGTCAAGTGAGGCTGGGGGTGTAACTCAGTTGGTAGATGTTTTCTTAGCAGATGTGAAGCCCGTAAATGGGGATGATCTTGCACATCTGCAATCCTAGTGCTCAGAAGGTCAAGGCAGAAGGATCAGACATTAAGAGTTCAAGGGCTGCTGGGGCTGCATAGACCATGTCTAAGATGGGCAAGCAATGGAGTAAACGAAACAAAATAGTACTTAGCCTCCCTCCTCAGCCCACCATTGAAATCCCACAGCCTATGTGTTCCTAAACTGAGATGGCAGATAGATGCCATGTAATACATTAATCTTATTTCTTGACTGAGACTGTGGGTTTGAGAGCAACAACAATATGCAGAAGTAGAAAATGTTGGTTTAGAAAAATGGAACCTGCTCTGTCTCCTTGGAAGTAAACCATACAGAAATCATAGTGCTAATGGCTTTATTAAATCTGTCATTTCCAGTTTTTCAGGCTGTGCAAAGTCACTTTTGGGGTCCTCTGAATACAGCTGGCTCCTCAGGCCTTTGACCATAGTTTCATCTCAGTAGGCTTTTCCTTTTCCAGATTGTACAGAGATTCTTTAGGCAGCCACTGTCCCTTAGGACGGGGGTCATGGTTGTTCTAGACACATTCTGTCCCTTATCTCCTTCAGGACACTTGTAGTTTGTAGACAAGGGTTCTAATGTTTGGTTTAAAAACTGTATGTCTCATAACTAGAGACCAGTTGAGCCAGAGGGTCCTAGGAGCCACCTGTTTCCCCCACATGAAACCCATGAGAATCTTTCTATGTGCCTTCTCCCTTTCTTCATTCTCTTGCTTCTCCCCCATTTCTCTCCCTCCTATTTTCTTCCTCCTAGCCCTCCTCCCCATATCCTCTCCACTCCCCTTGCTGTTTGCCAATAATGAGCTTCCAGTCCTAGATTCACAGCCCTTCCAACACACTATTTCTTCACAGAACCATTACAAATGGCAAAATACAACTTTAGCATAAAGCAGAAAATGAACCCAGACTTAGCCAGTTTCATTACAGAATAATTGTGTTTCTTCTTGGAGTGTAGACAGATCAATGGAAATTAGAAAAGATATTCCCCACGTGGTTCTACACCATAAAATTCATTCCCTGAGGAAATTATGTGGTATTTCTCAAACCAAAGAGGGAACCAAATCATGGCAATTTTTATCTTCCAAAGTCAAGTACCTTTCTTAGAAGCTATGGAGTTACTGGGTGAGAAAGATTCAAAGCTTTCCCTAATAAATATGAAGTATGAAGGACAATTTCCTTTAAAAAAATCTTATTACATTTATTTGTATGGGGAAGTGGTGTGTGTGTGTGTGTGTGTGTGTGTGTGTGTGTGTGTGTGTGTGTGTGTGTGTGCGCATATGTATGTACCATGCATGTGTGTAGAGAGGTGACAACTTAAAAGGGTCAGTTCTCTCCTTCTCCCATGAGAGTTCCAAGGACTGAAGTCAGGTCATGAGACTTGGTGGAAAGTGACTTAACCCACTGGGCCATCTGTCTCAACCCTCTCTTCTTCCCTTCATTCCATGCCCCGCCCCCAGTCCCCATCTCTCTTTCTCTCTTTACAGTACTGCACTGGAACCCAGGGTTTCAAACAGACTCATCAACTGCTCTACAAGTGAACCCCCCCCCCCCGCCCTCGTTTTGTTAATTAAAAACAGTGTCTGATTTCATGTAGGTGGTTAGCTCTTTTGAACAAAACTCTAAACTTTGTGGCCCTTGAGTTAAATTTGGGCATTGGGTAGCCCTGAGCATTCATTAGAAGATGGAGCGTGGCTGCCTGCTTAGTGCAGTTTCAGGCTGTAGTCTCTGTTAACAAAAACCAGAGGCCTTTGAGTATCTAATGCTGATAGCAAATGCTTGCCTCACTCGTTCAGGAGAAAGCTTTGCCTGATCGCTTGCATTTTAGAACCAGGAAATCCCGGGATTAAAAATTCCTCAGTGGGTCTCAGCCTGTAGGTCTGGGAGCCCAGAAATGCCTCTGCTTGGGCAGCCCTGACCTTCAAAACCGGAACAAGTCATTGAATTTTTTAGAACCAACCGCAGTACATTTCCACTGCAGATGGAGGCGCTGTGTTTTGAAAAACAACTCCATCAGTAAATGAGATAAGAACTGAGTGGGTAGCACATTGCTGGGCATCTAGGGAGTGTGAATGCCGTTTGTTCTACCCAAATTCAAGAGGGAGTAAGTCATAGGTAAAATATGTGAACACACAGATTTTTACTGTCTGAACAAACGTCTGCTCATATGGTAGAAAATTCTTGGTCACTTTAGCACATTCCTGAATTTTATTTTAAGTCTATAGAAAAGAATACGTTTTTCCCTTCCTTAATGGTTTTGGTTCTAGCAAAAGGCTTTACCATAAACTCTTATTTATTTATTTATCTACCTATCTACTTATTTATTTATAACCAAAGGTTTTACCATAAACTTTTATTTATGTATGTATGTATGTATGTATGTATGTATGTATGTATGTATGTATGTACAGACAGGGTCGGTGATTGCCCAGACTGGCCTAGAATGCCCCACATAGTTGAGGAAGATGTTGAACTTGAGATCTTCTGACCCCATCTCACAAGTGCTGGATTTATAGGTGAGTGCCACTCTGCCTGGTGGTTAATATAGGACAGGGGTTCAAACCCTCATCTCCAGCCTCCCAAATTCATTTACAAATGATCTCCTCATGGCTACACTAACATCAACAGTTTCCAGTGTGGAACAAGAAAATCACATTTCAGAAATTGCCTTCCTGCCTTGCATTTTTCACTTTTATAAAATCAATCTCATGCCTCCACTTTAGGCCTCAGAGGCCAGACCTCCAGAGGATGCTCAGCCTCCAAGAAATGTAGGCCAGAGGCCTTGCTGGGAAATTGTAAAATCCTCTGTGAGCAAGATCCATGCCCTTGTTAGCGGCATTCGAATAAGCCAGAGACACAGGCTGATTTCATTTGATACTGCACTCTCCGAGTGGAGTTTTCTAGCATCAATGCCAAGTAGCATAGTTGTTTCCTGTCAGTTCTGTCCAATTTGAAAGAGAGCATTTCCCCACACGCCTGTCCACCTATTTCAGACAGATGCAATTAATCCATCTAGACTGAAGAAAGATGTCTAATGTTAATAAATTTTTGTTTTCAAGCATTCATTTAAACATGCCACAGATAATCAAAATATTCCCAGGAGGTGGGCTGCAGGATGGTGTCATTATCCTCAATTACAGATGAGTGAAAATGTGATATGATGAAGCAAAGGGATCCAGCTGACAGTTATGCCATAAATATCCAGGGTTCAAAGCAGCAAATGGATGCTGAGCATTCTTGCTGTGTGTGGGTAGCTGGGGTTACCACATGCAGCAAGAAGGCAACACTCTGTCTCCACTTCCAGGCCCCGCTATGTGCCTGTCATATGCAGCCACCACTCCCAGTTCTGCTTTATTTCCCATCACATCCTTTGATGTCCTCTTTTATCTTGCTCTTCCTCCTCTTTCAGCTCACCCGCCATCTTGCCTTCCTCCCCTCTTTTCCCTCCTAATCTTACCATATTATCAGTTGCCTTTTGCCTTGTGCAACAAAGTGGTGAGGACTGCAATGGTCAACCGTCATATCATTGTCAACTTGACAGAATTTGGTACCTCCAAGGGGACAAACTTCTCCGTGTATCTGTGAGGACATTGCCAGAGTGGTTTAGTTGAGGAGGAAGGCCCCTCTGACCCCACACTTAAATTTGAGTGACACCATGGGTGGAATCCCAGATTATATAAAAAAGGGAAAAGAGCAGAAGCTAGCTGAGCCTTCATATGTATCTCTCTCTTCTTCCTAATGTGGATGCAATGCCCGCAGTACCGCAATGCTCCAGCCCCCCGTGCCTTCCCAGACATGATGAATTGAGTCTCTTCAAACCATGAGCCCAATAAACCTCTTCCATCCTTCAGCTGTTCTGTCAGGTTATTTGGCCAAAGCAGTAAGAAAAGTAACTAATACAGTAAAGCCAGCACAGGCCAGGGGGAATCACAGAACGTCAGAGGTGGAAGCCATCAGGACTAGGGAAGGTCACAGCTCCTGTCGGCAGGTTTGAGAAAGTGAAGTCAGTCCCATCTGTGCTGATGTGTGTCTTGCTGCTCAACACAAGTCACTGTTCCGTACATTACAAGAACAGCAAATCTGAACACTGGATGGGTATGTGTTGCTGGCTTTGTTTGTGTGTCATCTCTGAGCCGCAACCCACAGACCTGTGTCTTTCATAGCTTGGAGCTTGTCTTCCTCCTGAGGAAGGTTCCAGCAAGATCCCTATTGCCTGCCTGAGTACATGGAAGGATGTCACTCAACCTGTGCACATGTGCACACTCACAAGCCCACACACAAAAATAGCACAAAGAGAAGTCACATAATAGCCTTGGTTTCATGTTCTCATGAAGACACAACATCTCAGCTGCCTCTAGACCCAACATGAACTTCACATCATGCTGATTCAAAGTTTTAGGACAGGACTTTAAAAATACTTTTTTTTTCATCTTATTTGTGCATGCATATGTGTGTGAATGCCTGTGTGTGTGTGTGTGTGTGTGTGTGTGTGTGTGTGTGTGTATGTATGTATGTATGTATGTGTGGGTGCTTCTGTGTATGGGTTCACATGCATGTATGTGCATGTAGAAACCCAGGAATAATATTAGGAATCATCCTCAATTGCCCTCTCACCTTATTCTTTGAGGCAGGATCTCTCTCAAACCCACAGCTCACTGATAAGGTTGATCTCACTAGTCAGATTGTTCTGGGGCTCCCCTTCTGAGGTTAGAATTACAGACAGGGCAACACATCCACATGGCATTTATGAGAGTTCTCGGGATCTGATCTCTGTTCCTCACACTTGCGGGGTAAGAGCTTTAGCCACTGAGCAATATTCCCAGCCCAAGATCAGAATTTCTCAATGTGACCAAAGAGTGGCTTTTGGCCAGCATGATCTGGGAGCTGTAAAAAATAATAATAATAAATAATAAATACAATAACATGACCATTAATACACATGAGAAATCTAGAACTTTTGGTATGGAATAAGATCTTTGTTTGTAAAAATAGAATGGGTAATTTTAATTTTGTTACTTGAGATCAAGCTCCATTGTACCAATTGATCTTAAGTTACAAAGTCAATTATAAGAGACACCAGCTTGTCTTATTTTTCCTTTAATGAATGGAACAAAATAGGATAGAACAGAAAATCCCAGGTTGCATTCACTGCAATAGTGAAGTGCATTATCCCATGAAACGCATGTTTTAGCTTGTGTCTATGGGGGTAGGCACTGTGTCCATCTGTAATTAAAAATAAGTTCATGTGGTAGATTTTCATCAAAACTTGAAAAGCACCATTTAGATTATCATTTACAGAGAAGGTATGCTGATGGACACCCAGGGGAAACTGGGAAATCTCCCTTGGCTCTGAGAGAAGCCCAGTGGGGCTATTTTTAAATGCTCGTAAAGTAGGAGCAGAACTGCTGACTGATCCCTGCACTATCAAATGTCTCCCTATTTATAGAAGCATTTACACAGACTCCAAGAAACTGAGTCTAACTTTCCTGTCTCCTGTAGGCAGTGTCATGGTTTCAAATTATTGAATTGCATTTCTTAAAAATATCTTTTTAGCTCAGCTTCTTCATTCTCAAGTCAGCTCATGCTAACCCTTAGATAGTGGGGTTTAAAGGAGAGTTGTGCTTCAGGAGAAAATGCAGAGTTTCACCCTATGCTCTAATAACTCTCTGGAAATCCCTGAGGAAAAACTTAGCAATGCTTCCTGTAAGGAGAAGGGGTGGGGTGCGCTTCATTTAACAGAAAGTGCCCAGCAGTCTATGGTGCTTGATGGTTTTTCCACAGACATCAGACTGATTCAGCACATGTGAGGTTCATATGCTGGCAACACACACTGGAAACTATGTCTTCCCTTCTCCTCCCCTCTTCTTTTTCAGTTTCCCCTCTCCTCCTCTCTACCTTCACTGTTCCCTCCCCCTCTCTTCCTCTTCCCTTCCTCCCTCACCCTTCACTTTTCCTCATTTCTCCCTTCCTATTTCCTCCCATCTCTCTTTCCTCTCTCCCTTCTCTCTTCTCCTCCCTGCTCCCTTTCCCACCCTCTCAGCCTCTCCTTCCCTCCCCATCTCCTCCTCCTTTCCTGGCTAAGAAACCCATGTCCTGAAGGCTGCTGTTTCTGGGAGCCATTTTGCCGTGAGGCTGCTATAGCGACCTGAAAGAAAAGGACCCAGGGATTCAAAGAGTGAGAAGAGTCAGCCCATGGGGACTGTATCCTGTAGACTAACTACTGGACTCAACAGGGACTATCAGAGGGACCTGCACAGCTATGCCCACCGTAACCACAAAGATGCAGCCATCTTTCCTGCCCTGGGCCCCAGAGCTGAGGGGCAGGTTTCAGAGCACTGCCAAAAAAGAGGAAGCAGATTCAGTTTCAAAAAGCAGCTTGAGTTCTCAAGAGGCTATCAAACTCAAGGCTGAAGGTGGAAGACAAAGATAGGATGTTGAATCTTTCCTGCAGAGTACCCTAATTAAACTCTCATGCAACATTCCTTCTCTGATCACTATGATGTTAATGACATTTTATTTATTAACAGAAGTGGGAGGGAAGGTCCTAGGCTGCTGGACACCACACACATGTACCCTGGACACTTTCTGCAACCAGCTTAAATCGGGCAAATCCTGAGCCGGGTCGTAGAAGGCTGACAGCACAAGAACATTTTGAATGTCTGTGACTGACAGGAAGGTACAAAAGGAGAGGTTGGAAAGGCAAGGCAAAAAGTTCACTCACCTGTGTAACAACCCAAAGAGGGGAGTGGCAGGCTTTTCACCAGCTCTTCCAAAATGTGTGTACAAGCATGGTAGACACCATCAAACACCTACACCTAGCATCCTCCAGGCAGAGGGAGTGTGGCAGTGAAAACACAAAATTAGAGGGGCTCTACGGAAAACAGTCATGGCCCAGAAATACCTCAAAAGGGTGGGAAAAAGAGGGGCATTGATTCCCCCAAAAGTAATCCAACAGAAGTGGGTCAGGATGAGAACTCAGACGAGCTCAAAGACAATGTTCAGCCCCTTACAAACAAGAAGTGTCCTTTTCAAGTTAGATTCAGTTCTTGAAGACTAACTTTTATTGTAACATAATGAAGGAAGATTAGAATAGCAGAAAGGAAAGAATGAATTAAATAGACACACCTCCCAAAAAATAGACAGATCAAAGAAATGTCACAAGGAAAATGAGAGGTGTCTGACCAAAGGACTCACAGGAAATGGTATCATCTCTGGGACAGAGACAAACATTGAGCAAAATGCCCTCTGTGAGCCTAGGCTCAGAGCGTGAGGCCTGGCTGCTCAGGGTTGAAGGGGGATTACTAAGAAATGAGCAGGTATTAGCTGCAGAGGTGTATGAGGGTCACACCCCAGCATCTGTCATTAACATCCATGACACTAGAAAAAGAAGTTGCACAGAACTGGAGCAGGAGAATTGCTTTAAAATGCATTGTGACTGACTAGAGGTAAATGATGTCTATTCCTATTTTTTGCCTGTGTGAATTTGTGTGTGTGTGCAGCTGCACTTGGGTGGGGTCAGGGCTCAACCTCCAGTGTCTACCCCTGCCACTGTCCACCTTATTTTATTTATTGTTTTGCAACAGGGTCTTTTACTTTCACTTGGCTAGACTAGTTGACCAGCAAGCCCCAGGAATCCACCTCCCCTTAGCCAGAATTACCAATCCACACTATCGTGCCCGGTGATTTTACATGGATGTTGGGGACAAAAACTCATGTCTTTATGTTTGTGTAGCAGGCACTTTACTAGTGAACCATCTCCCCAACCCCATATACATGTTTTATAGACTTAAATCTTAGGAGGCCCTGGTTACAAGAACTGAGGACAGAGAGGGTTCTGTTCCTACTTTCTTGTATAAATGAACAATGTTTGCTTAGACATGGATGGTAGATTCCTAACTGTGTGTGTTTGTGTAAGAGTTTCCACCTGTTGGATCAAAATCAAGTAGTGCGCTATGTTCCATAGGTTTCTGAGATATATTTATTATAGCCATGGATTTTAGGGAAAACACCAGCCTCAGACAGCCCCAAGAAGCTAGGCTTGACCACGTGTTCTTACTCTATAGAAACTGGTGTCATGACCGCACTGGGAAGAGAAATGGATAGTGGGATCCAGTGATGATCTGTAGGTTTAAACAGAGAAAGTGTTGGGGCTGAAGGCAAGAGGTATACAGATAAAGAGTATCGCGCAAGATGTGGCCCCATCTTTTCAACTTATCCAGAGTCCTTCCTGGTTGTTTGGGAGGACAAGGTGGTTCTTAGCAGGTCACAATTTCCCTTCCAAAGTGTGGCCCTGCAGCCATGGATGATTGCTCTCCAACTGGTGGCTGAAGGGTGCCTGTCCCAAAGCTTCTCCTTCCCTGAGGCAATGACTTATCTGTGTTCCTTCAGCCAAAGAAAGAGTCAGGCATGATCGCCAGGCTTTTGTTCTCCTTCCTTAGTTGCCTTTGTGGGTCCACGTGGGGGAACTGATGCTATTTAATCAAAGCAATTTCCTAAGAATCTGTTTGTCCATCTCAGTGTGAACAGATGCCATCAAGCGACCTGTGCTGAAACTGCACCTTGATTCCCACATCATTCATTCATTCATTCATTTATTCATTCTCCCCACCCCTTTCCTGTTCTCTCCCATCTCTTTGTTCCTTTCCCTTTCCTCCCTTTCTTCTTTCTCTAGTTCACTGTCATCTCACAAGAGGCCTTCATTGACTTCTCTTCAAAGCATGCTGGATCTTTCTTACTAAAAAGTCCCTTTTTAAAAAAGATTTTCTGACATGAGGACTGTGTTTATGTCATTTTCATCCTTCCTCTACCCCTTTCCGTCCCTTTGCTGTTCCTCCACTCCTTTTCAAATGCATGACCTCCTTTTAAGTTATTCTTTCCCCCATCCCCCTACAGACGCAAATACCATGTTCTGGGAGTTCATTTAGTGCTACTTGTATATGCATGTGTTTAAGACTGACTGCTTGAAGCTAGATAACCATTAGGGGGCTCATCCCTATAGAAGGCTGATACCCCCTCTTTAAGCTGAGACATTTGAAGAGCCACATGTCTAAGAAGGGCAGGTATAGATAAATAGTCAGGGTCTGCAGCATTTATTGGATGAAGATCATGGGCAGCTCTGCCTCCTGGGCTAAGATTTCCTGTAAGACCCTTTTTATATTCTGTCAGTGTCCTCTGTATTTTGTGCTATTTGATTTCACAGTGGATAAATATGTCACTCCACAGGAAAGGGGAGTGAGGACTGTGGCAGTCGTCGGATAAACAGTGAGAGGCAGAGTGTTGACAGCTTGCTCTGTGGCTGTCTTTGTAAATGAGGAAGTCAAAGAAAGAGTGAGTGACCACTCCTGGGAGAGGTCAGGCACACAGGCATGCACCAGAGAGAAGTGGGACATGGCTTTGCCCAGAGATTGAGGGGCGACCGCAGTGGACATTGGATAGTGTAGTTTTCCCAAGATGACTGGTAAGTGCATAGAATCCTCACCTCTGTTGGGCACATGAGAAATCTCCAGCCCTGATGTTCAGGCTGTTCAGTGACTGTCTGAGCTGATACCTACAGCTAAGTTGAAAGCAGCCATATTTCCTGATTTCCTCTTCATCTTTCCAGATTGGAAACAAAGTTTACTATCCATAGGAGCCTATGAGGATTTCCTCACAAGTCCTCCTCACGTGGCATTTATGATTCCTTGGCCATTCTTTGCCTTCCAGCCAGCTTTATAGCTAAACTGCACCTCATTAATTAACTCCAATCATTCAGAATTAGCACCTAATCCCACTGTACTCCACCTGCCTCCCCTCTTTCAGCCCTGGGCTGATGTGTTCCTTCTGAAGAGCCCCATGTGACATCTCTAAGGTCATGCAAGGGACCTTGTCACTGAGCCCTGTGGCACCTTGCTCTTCCTCCTGTCCTAGCACCTGTTGTGCAACTTGCTTCTCTGTCCCTGTTCTCATCAGAAACTTCTTACTGACAGTGGCTCTCCGATTCAACTCCACATCTCCAGAGCCCAGCACAAGTCTCTGTGTGTACTAAGATGCTTGAAGTGTCTACTACATAAATAAATGGAGTCAATTATGAGGCCTGATCATCCACTAAATTGACTTTTTAAATATTAATTATTTAATTTTTATTCTTTAGAATTTCGGGCATATATACAATGAACATGATCTTTCTACCCCACTCCATTTTCCCCTTCCAACTCCTCCAAAATTCTCCTATTATGGCCCCTCACAACTCCATCTCTTTTAAAATTCATTTATTTGTGTGTGTGTGTGTGTGTGTGTGTGTGTGTGTGTGTGTGTGTGTGTAGCATATGTGTGCAGGTGAGGGGCTTGGATCTCCTAGAGGTGAAACTGAAATCCCATGCAGTTGTGAACTACACGGCATGGACACTGAGAACCAAACTCAGGTCTTCTGAGAGAACATGAAGTGCTCTTAAACGTTGCGCGGTCTCTCCACTATCCCCACTTTTTCTGATAATCCACTAAGTCCTGTTGATTCTGCTCTGATGTGTAGGGGGGTAAGGCTATCTACTGGAAGGTAGAAAAAACTACCAACGGCTGCAGAGGAAAAGAGGAATTATTATTCTCTCCACCCCAGCATCTATCAATGGCCAGCAACTTACTATATGAAGGTTTGGAGTACACCTCCCCCATCTACACCAGAATTTTGGCTGGATTGACCTTGTGGCAGTAACCACAGCTAGAGCTAGTTCATGTTGTGATATCCATTGCGTTCCTCAGCTCTCCCACATCTGGCTCTTACTGGGTGATGTTCTAGGTTAAAGCCAAGCCTTTCTTTTACTACAGGCTGAATTTTGTTTCATATATTACATCACCAAATATCAGCTTAATTACCTAGTACCATACGTGGGTTTGTATGCCCAGGATCTGGCAACTTATTTAGTATAAGTTGTGTAAAAAGATCCACAATTTTGGAATGAAGTAATTACTATAAAGACAATTAATATTCCCATTTCTTAAATATATTTAGAAAAAAATGTTTGTGTGTCGATAATGGTGGCTTGGGACAGAAAGTGGGAAAACCAACAGAAAGAATTGCTGGTAACTTTTGTTTGGCAAGCTAAAGTGATGATTACTGAAGAGTGAAGAAACAGGAAGGGGTGTGTGTGTGTGTGTGTGTGTGTGTGTGTGTGTGTGTGTGTGTGTG
>CAJQZJ010003646.1:8219954-8237022 GCA_907164525.1 Lophiomys imhausi | reverse complement strand
GAGCCAGATAGAGGTCCGTCAAGATGAGGGGCGAGGAAGCAAGGAGCTAGAGCAGGAAGCTGAGAGATCACATCTCCATCCACATACAGGAAGCGGAGAGAGTAAACTGGAAGTGGAGTGATGGTATAGACTCTCAACTCCTGCACCTACTGATATACTCCTCCAGCAAGGCTCTACCTCCTAAAAGTCCAATAACTTCCCCAACTTGGGACCAAGTGTTCAAACACCTGAGCTGAACTGGGGGATAGTTCTCCTTTAAAATGTCACAGATACTTAAATTTAAATCAGAGAGTTTGTATATTCTGTGCCTCTCACGTTCACAAGAAATCAAACACACATTAAGACATTCTCTTTTGCCCCCAGTAATGGCCAACATTTGTTCTGGAATAGTTAGTATCCACCACAGTCTATTCTTTTCTGCTGGGGCTGGAGAGACCGGTCAATGGTTAAGAGCACTTGCTGTTCTTCCACAGGATCTAAGTCCACCTACATCAGGCAACTCTTACCTGCTGGAACTCCAGTTTCAGGAGCTCTTATATCCTCATCTGGCCCCCTGCAGGCACTCACATACACATGGTATATACCGACAGAAACACACACACGCACACACACAGATGAATCTTTTACAAAAGAACAAATGTGTCTTTGCCTTTGAGATCCCCCATTCCCCTTGCCTGGTTTAATGTCATCCCTTTTTTGTCATGATTGCTTCTGGCTAGTGAAGCATATGTTGCAGGTGGTTGTCCTGTGCCCTTGGTTCCGAGATAGCCCATTCTCCTTCTGCATGGGTGTTTGCTGATGGATCTGGAGAGAAGTGAGGCATGTAGGTGCCTACTGTTGATTTCTCTGGTTTTGTGCCCACCGTAGTGTGAGAATGTAAGTTTGTGATTTACAATATGGAGCTCACTTAAAGCATGCTCAAAAGTTATTTCCTTGTTTATCTTGGATGGAGAACCACAAGCAAATAAATAAAGCAAAACAAAAGCTTTGGTTGTGTTTGCTTTCGCTCCTCTGGTCACACTATCTGGGTAAGCTGACAAGTCACAGAACGACTGGTGTGATGGGCACATTTGGCAGCTGGAGGGAGAAATGAATCTGGTGTATCACAGGGTGTGTGTGTGTGTGTGTGTGTGTGTGTGTGTGTGTGTGCAAGCAAGAATGTGAGACTTTCTGAGAAAGCAGGACAATGACAGCCATTCTGTGACACTGCACTCAGCCACCAGGTTACTGTGACTCCAATTTTCAGATGTCCTCTACAGATGTGTCTCCTTCTGATCCTTTCAGGCATGACAATATCTCAGGTCTTCATTACTTTCTTGCCTAGACCACCTGTCTCTATGCCTCCTGGCATCACCTTTCTCTTATTTTTGTTCCCCCCCAGCACATCCCTAACTTCAGTGCTGTGTACTAGCACTGGCCTGCCACAAGACTGGGAACTGCTCCCCATTCTCTCCAGCAGCAACTGTCATCCTCATCAGACCCAAGGACCACTACTCACAATAAATAGTAACATTCCCTTTGTTCTGGCAAAGTGGAAAGCCAATGAGTGTAATTCTGTAAAGTCTAAAGGAGATCTTACAGGCAATGAAAAGAACAAAATGGCTAATGACAAGATGTATGTTTTCTCATATCACATCAGTGCTGGTTCATAGCAGTTTCCCAAGATGCCTGGACTTGATAAAGTTCCCATGCATGCTCTGAGAAGCACATTGAACGTGATCTGTACACAAAGGCAGAACACTGCAAATAGGTGACATCTGTTTTGAAAGTAATAAGGATGGTCCAGAAGTAGTGACAACATTCTCAAAACAGCACACAAGTTTGTTTCTCTTGCTTTACATGAAATAAAAAACAGTATCTATTAAAAAAATGTGCACAGGTCTGTTGAGATGTCTCAGTGGGCAAACATGAGTGTGGTCAAGGCTGATGATGGAACTTTTATCCCTGGGACTCATATGGCGGAAAATTAGAACTGAATCCTACAAGTGGTCCTATGACCTCCACTCATTCACCATGGTATGTATGCAGGTAGGTGTGTGCTTGCACACCCATGCACACACTAACACACACACACAAGAATAAATATATGTAATAGAAATGTATAAATGCTCACAGAAGGGCTAAGGATATAGCTCAGTAAGAAAGCTGATTGTGTGCAAGTATGAGGACCTGAACTTGGTTCTCAAAACTAATGTTAGAAAACATCCAAGGCTGGTGACAAGCACTTGTCTTCCCAGCACTGGAGGGACAGAGACAGAGCGAACCTGGGACTTGCAGGCCAGCTAGCTTAGTGAGTTCCAGGCCAGTGTGAGACCATGCTAATGATCAGGGTTTTGTTGTTGTTGTTTTTTGTTTTGTTTTGCTTTTTTGTTGTTGTTTTTGTTTTAAGACAGGGTTTCTCTGTGCAGCCCTGGCTGTCCTGGATTCACTCTGTAGACCAGGCTGGCCTTGAACTCACAGTGCCTCTGCCTCTCTAGTGCTAGGATTAAAGGCATGTGCCATCACACCTAGCAATTACAGAGAGCTGTGAACTGCCATGTGGGTGCTGGGATTCCAGGGTCCTTGGAAGAGAAGTCAGTGCTCTTGATGGCTGAGCCATCTCTCCAGCTCTAATGATCAGGGTTTTGTTTTGTTTTGTTTTGTTTTTTAAATAAAGATTAAAAGGTGGGAATTGACACATGGAGTTGATTTCTGCCCCTCCACACATATGCTTGCATACATTTGCATATAGGTGTATACCCACATGCCTTTTTGCATATTGCTGCCTGAAATTGAGTGTCAGCTGAGTCCTCTGGGTCTTTTCTTTACTGTATGTATGGGAGTGGTGGTGCACACACATGTGTATGCATGTGCATGCCAGAGGTCAGTCTTTCCCCACCATTCTCCACTGAAGTTTTTGACACAAGGGTCTTCACTGAACCCAGTTAGGACAGGCTGCCTCTCCTGCTAGTCCATGTCCTCCTAACTATACCTCCCCAGTGCTGAGACTATAGGCACCTGTGGTCACACCTGGATTTTCTCTGTGGTTTTAACACATTGAATGCAGGTCTTCAGGCTTGTAAAGCAAGTACTTCAACGGTTTTACTGGTGTAACATAAAACACAGGAAAATCTTAATTTTACGCACATTTTGTTTTTAGCAATTCCAACCTTAAAAACGTTTCCTTTTAAATAGTAACAGAATTGTGAGGAATGAAAAGATACTCAGAGGTTCACAATTACTCAAAATAACAAAATGCTAAGAAGTAACTAAATAGCCAACTCTAGGGAACCAGTTAAATATTAGTACATAACTTATAGGCAAATTCAGTGTTCAGACAATTAAAATATATCATTAATTGGGAAAAACAAATTATAAGTCAGCTATTATAGCATACATGTTTTGAAAAATTATGTTCATATACAGTGATATCTATCTATCTATTTATCTATCTATCTATCTATCTATCTATCTATCTGTCTATCTAGTGTGTGTGTGTGTGTGTGTGTGTGTGTGTGTGTGTGTGTGTGTGTGCAGAGAGAGAGGAAGAGATTGTACTGGTTACTTAGCCCCTTGCTATGCCAAAATACATGACAGGATGCAGTTTCAGGAAGGAAAGTTTTATTTGGACTTACAGTTCAAGAGGATACAGTGCATCATGGTATGGGGGCAATGGTGGCAGAAGTGGAGGGCAGCTTGTCACATTTGTATCCACAGGGAGAGGGGGCAGCTGGTCACATTGAATCCACTTCCTTCCTCCTTTGTCCATTCTGTGCAGTCTGGAATGGGTGGGATGATGCCACCCATATGATATCTGCCTTGCCACCTCAGTGACTCTACTCTAAAACACTCTTCATAGAGGGGCCCAGAGATCTGTTTGCATGGTGATGTTAAGCTCAAGTTGACAACAGAGATGAACCATCACAGACATTAAGTGTACATAAAATCCTGTGTGTGTGTTTAGACTGAGGATGGGCAATAGACTCCAAGTTTTACATACATCATGTTTGGGCATGTGTGTTCATTAGGAGCTGGCTCTGAGTGATAGACAGAAAACTGGGAGTAGGCTACAAAAACAAACCAGAAACAGGTCCCAGAAAACTCCCACGAACTTTTCTTGCCTCATCCTTGGTATTCAGATAGAAATTTCCTTTTCGGTGGACATTTCATTTACAAAGTCTTTACGCCATTCACAAAATCCTAACATCCATGCAAGGAGTTAAGATACCTTCCTTTGCCCTCCTGTGCGCTCATGACAACCTGCTCTGATTTGCTGAAGATCCGTGACTAAGGCTGGCCATGCCTGACAGCGTCCCTTCTTTTCGGTCGTAGTAAGAATCAGTTTCTCTGGAGCCTCCCTAAGACATTTGTTGTCTTATTGCTTATTGGCTGTGGATGTAATTTGATTATATGACATCCTTATTGATGATGTCAGATATCCTGAGGGAGAATCTGTATTGCCTCAACAGCTTCCAGTGAAGCACCCTTCTAGAGGAGGGTGCATGAACTGAGGAGCCCCACAGATGTGCAGACAGGCCACTTCTTGGCACTGTAGGCAGGTTTTCAGGGGTCCTTGGCATGACCCACTCATGGCTGGATTCATGGTCTTACCTCCACACTTTAAGCCAATGAGACTCTGTTCTTCAGCCTGCCAATGGCATTTTATGGACCATCCTCTGGGTGTCTTAGTGTGTGCACATGCACATATGTGCAGGTGTGTTCAAGAGAATTTGTACATCTCCTATTTTTGAGGATCCTGGTTCTGATTTTCTTTCAATCAGAATCTGTGATAATGGAGGACCTAATTACTCTCTTTTGGATTGTGAACTAAAAATATGTATTCTCTAAAGACAGTATGGGTTTTCTTTCTTTCTAACCATTTTATTTTATGTATATTGGTGTTTTGTTTGCCCATATGTCTGTGCACCACAGGCTTTCATGGTGCCCATGAAAGCCAGGTGAGGGATTGGATCCCCTGGAAATGAAGTTACAGACAGTTGTAAGCCAATATATGGGTGCTGAAAATCAAACCTGGGTTCTGCAAGAGCAGCCAGTGCTCTTAAGTTCAAAGACATCTCTCCAGCCCCAAGTTTTATTTGGTTTTAATAATTTAAAAAACAAGGTGCTTTTGAAAATCTCATGGTATACAATTAATGATACTTTCTTGAGGAATTCCAGTTTTAGGAGTTACCAGGCTGTTACATTTCCTTTATTATTTACATTTGAGGAGAATCTAATGTAGACATTGATTTTATTTACTTTTTAAAATTTTTATTTGGGTTAGGGTATTTTCTTTGTGCTTGCGTGTGTTCACAGAGGGAGGGGCTACATGAACATGTACTCGTATCCATGCAGAGATGGGAGATAAACCATTGGTGTCTTTCTCAGTAGCTCCCACCTTGTTTGTTGTTGTTGTTTTAGTTTTTCCAGAAAGGGTTTCTCTGTGTAATAGCCCTGGACTCACTTTATACACCAGGCTGGCCTTGAACTCACAGAGATCTGCCTGCCTCTGCCTCTCGAGTGCTGGGATTAAAGGCATGTGCCACCATGCCCAGCAATTATAGACAGCTGTGAACTGCCATGTGGATGCCGGGATTGAACCCAGGTCCTCTGGAAGAACAGCTAGTGCTCTTAACCGCTGAGCCATCCTCCAGCCCCTCCCACCTTTTTTAAAGACAGCGATTCTTCACTGACCCAGGCCTTACCAGTTAAGCTGACTGGCCAGCAAGCCAGGGATCCAGCTCTTTGTCTCCATCTCCCTGTGCCACGGTTACAATCATGCAGCACCACACCCAACATTTCCACTTGGGTTCTAGGGGATCAAACTTGGTCTTCATGTATGCACGGTAAACACTTTATCAACTGGACTATCTTCCATGTCTGTGTCTCCACTTTATTTTATACAATGCTGTAGTAATGCAGATCAAACCCAAGACCTTTTGCATGCACCCCAGTCCTTGAATCCTGGATTTCCCATATCTACTTTTACTTTTTAAAAAAATTATTGTTATTGCCACATGATTCTCTTTTGTTTGTTCCTCTAAGAGGGCTCATGTGGTAGTCAGTCCCAACCTACCATTCAACCCCAGGAATTCCTGTGAAATCTACCAAGAAGAAAAACCTGTCTCTCTACTAGACCTACAAATCAGAGACAGGTGGGCTGTGTCTGGGCTGACTGCACAGTTAAGATGCCTGGGTGAATTTTGCCATCTCCCCATCATGGGGCCTTCTGGCTCCTTGCCTCTCCTAAGGCTTGAACGGCCTGAAGACTTTTTCTCTTCCTGGGTATTTCCAAAGCCTGAGGTGAACTTGTGAAGCTACTTCAAGAAGGGGGTGGGGCGATAGGCCCAGGGGAGGTAGGGCTGCAGGGGGCAAGCACTGCAGAGGGACAGGCCACCTTAAACCCTAGGACGGACTATGGTCCATGAGGGCTCTGAAAGACTCCCAGGGGCCCTGGGAATCATAGTCATTACTGAGGATGAACTTTCTGCCTGGCCTTTGAGGACAGTGGTGTGACTTGGATTTGATTTTTGTTTAGAGGAAATAAAGTATTGTGACATTTCTTGAGCACGGGAGTTTACAGGGCAAAATTCATACCCACAGCACAGCCATTAAAGAAATTGCACTGGGCACAATGAGGATTTACAGTTGCAGAATTAAGCATGGACCCTGAGCTACAGGGGAAAAAATTCCCCAATTATCTTTGAAGCTCCTTTGCCAGTACCAAAGCTGCCCCCTGCTGGTGCTGCTGCTCATTGCTTCGTTCCCCCGAAGGGAATTGACACTCCCAGCTGACTAGCCCTGGGGAGAAAATACACAGAACTTTGAGGGTAACTGCCACCAGGATCAATGGAGGGGATCTTCAAAGGGTCAGCCTGCTCCGTCTCTTCCCTTCAAATGCACACTTGTGCCTCAGTGCTCCTCGGCAGTAGAGAAAGCCTTGCTGTCTCCCTGGCCAACTCATTTTCCTTAGAGCTGAATCCCACTCCTGCCCTCCTGCCCAGTCTATGCTCCCTGCTGCTGCTGCTGCCCTGCCCCCACTTCCTATCTCCTCTCTCTTCCCCTCTTCCCCAAATGCTCCTCCTTTTTCTCTCTCATACATTGTTCACAAAACCTAAGAGACATGCCCAGGCTTGGACAAAGTGTAGATGGTAATGGTGACGTGATTTTCTTTCACTGATATGTTTCCCTCAAGCTCCTTCACTACTTACCTACCTACATACCTACCTACCTACCTGTCTGTCTATCTATCTATCTATCTATCTGTCTGTCTGTCTGTCTGTCTGTCTGTCTGTCTGTCTATCTATCTATCTATCTATCTATCTATCTGTCTGTCTGTCTGTCTGTCTGTCTGTCTGTCTATCTATCTATCTATCTATCTATCTATCTATCTGTCTGTCTGTCTGTCTGTCTGTCTGTCTGTCTATCTATCTATCTATCTATCTATCTATCTATCTATCTATCTGTCTATCTATCTATCTATCATCTGTCTATCTATCATCTTCTTACCTATCTATCTCTCTCCATCCTATCAGATGAAACTGTAGAAAGGAAAAACTACTGCATAACACTGCATAACAGTGTGCTGAAATTTATAAAACCTACAGTTATAGCTGACACGTTCCGCATAGGTGTGGTAAGTGTGGGTGTTTGGTGCCTCAGGTATTTGATCACTGTGAACAACTGAGGAACATCTTCATGCTGGTATCTGCTTTTCTTTCCTCTCTCCCTCCCTCCCTCCCTCCCACTTTCCCTCCCTCTTCCTTCCTTCCTTCCTTCCTTCCTTCCTTCCTTTCTCTTTTTTGGGTTCAGGGTCTCCCTATGTAGCTTGGATCACCTGAAAGTATCCAGTAGTCCAGACTGAGCTTAATCTCAGAGTTCTGCCTGTCTCTGCCTCATGAGTGCTGGGATTAAAGATGTGCGCCACCACCTTTGCTCCTTTGAGTCTGGGGCTGGTGTGTCTCAGGAGGCTTCAGCCTTGGTGTGCAGGCAAAGAAGACTCTGAACTTCTGATACCTCCTGCCTCTCTACCTTCCAGGTACCAGAGTTACAGGTGAGTGCCACTATATCCAGCTTAGGTGACCCTGTGCATCAAACCCAGGGCCTTGTGCATGCGAACCAAGTACTCTACCAAATGAGCTGTATCCCAGCCTTGAATCTTGGAAACCTCACATCCACTTTGATTTTTACTATTTCCACAGTGAGAACTGTCCCAAATGCAACTGCTGATTGTGGAATATGTGTGGCTTTTGTGGAATCTGCGTGGCTTTTAAGCCAGGTTGTGCCTACACATTATGAATTAAGATAGTTTTGTATTTTTATGGTGTGTGTGTGTGTGTGTGTGTGTGTGTGTGTGTGTGTGTGTAAATATGCTGTAGAGGGGAACAAATTCCCTGGAGTTGGAGTTGAGGGAGTTGTGAGCCTCCAGACATGGACCCAGGAACCAAACTCAGTTCCTCTGCAAGAGCAGTATGTGTTCTTATCCATAAGGCAATATCTATAGTCCTTATGCTATTAATCCTTAATAAGTTGGGAGCCATCTGAGATTCTGAAAGTCAGAAGAGAGTACACAGCCTTCCAAGTAGCTATGGTTACACCAGGCATCACTGGTGGACAGTGAGGAATTACTTAGAAAAGGGAAGTGATACTGTCTTGGATCTGCTTTATTATATATTGTATTAATTCTTAGCAGCCAAATGATTTTCTTGTTTCCCCTTCTTGATGGATTGTCTATGTATTTAGCTTTCTCATATTTCACATATTTGTATTTTGAAATCATATGTTTTCTTGATAAATTTGAATGGGGGCATACACAGCCAGGGTTTGAGAACACTGTTTATCAGCTGGCATGCAAATATTGTCCTCATCATAATGCCTTTTTTTATTTTAGTCGTGTTGCATTTTTCCCCCTCTGTATAGAAGTTTTAAATTTTTTATATATTCAAATCTGTCAGTCTTTTTCCTCATGATTTATTCTAAGGCTTCAAAGCTGAAGTTACTGTTGTTTCACAAACCTGATAAATATTCTAATCCATCTCCTGCTGACTTTCCCAGCAGTCAATATTCTGTGTTTAAGTCCTTCATCTATGTGGAGGGTATTTTTGTGTACAGAGTAAAGTATCAATTCAATCTAATTTTTCCCCAAATTAGTGCACAGGTATTCTAATTCAATTTATTAAATAATTCTTCCCACTAATATCATAGTTGGTGTTATCTGAGTATTATATTTTCAAGAAATACTTGGTTCTAGTTCTGGATACCCAATCCATTCTAAAGATTTGTGTTTCCAGTTTTGTGGCCAGAAACTACGGGTACTTGAAGGACATTGCTTTATAGTCTAATCTGTAATCACCCCAAACTACCTTTTTGTTATCATTGTCCTTTTCTAAAGTGGCTTATTACAATATGATGTGTTTTAAAATTTTTTAAATTAGATTTATTCATTTTATTTTTGTGTAAGTATTTTAACCACAGGTACCTATGTATACTGTGTGTGCCTAGCTGTGAGCCTCCATGTGGCTGCTGGGTACCAAACCCAGGTCCTCTACAAGAGCAGCCGGTGCTCTTAACCACTGAGCCGTCTCTCCAGCCCCTAGGAAGGGGGTTTTTAATTTTTGCCTATCTATTTTGACCTTTAAAAAGTGGGGTTCTTTGTTAAGGTTTTTAGTAGAGTTTAAGCTAACTGGCTCTACAGATGAATGGCTGCCCCAGTATGCTTACCATTTGACCCTGGATGGCCTGAGAAGTTACTAAGCATTTCTTTGTCTGTGTGGTTTCATCAAGAATATAGTGAAAGTAGTGGCTGGAGAGATGGCCCAGCAGTTAAGAGGTCTTAGTGCTCTTGCCAAGGACCAGAGTTTGATTCCCTGCACTCATGTTAGGTTGCTCATAAACACATGTGATTTCAGCTCCAAGGCATCCAAGTCCCTCTGCTGGTCTCTGGGGGAAACTGTACTCACATGCACAAACTCAAATCCACACACAGACACTCACATATACATGTAATTAACACAAAAAAAGTAAAGTCTTAGAAAAAGAACATGAGGAAATTAAGCCTGGCATGACAACACATTCCTGGAATTCCAGTGCTCTGGATATGGAGGCAGGGAGATAGGGACTGTGAGGGTAGCCTTGAATATGTACAATGTTCAAGGCTAGCCTAGGCTGAATGAGAGAGACTCCTGTCTCAAAAACCACCCAAACAAAACATGTGAAGTGGGGGGCTTGGGAGATGGTTTTGTCAGTAAAGTATTTGGCATGCAAGCATGAAGACTTCACTTTGATCTCCACAAGCCATCTAAAGAAGTGAGATGTGATGGCATATGCTCACAACACAGGTTCCGGGTGAGGGGAGAGTTAGATCCCTGGTGCTCAATAACCAGACAGCCTGCCATCATTGGTAACTTTCAGCCCAGTGAGAGATATCATCTCAAAACACAAGCTAGTGTTGGAGATTCCCAGTGGGTAAAATACTTGCTATGGAAGCAGAATTGGCTTTCCCACCAACCTTGTAAGTGGAAGGCAGAGTGGCTGCTTGCCTGTAATCCCACCCTCAGGAGGCAAAAGCAGAGGATCCACTGTGTGAACTGGCTAGTAAGAGCAGCCGCATTGTTGACCCTTGGGTCTCAAAGACTCCATCTCACTAAAGATGGTGGAGGGTGATTAAGGAGCATGTCCGCCATCAGCCTGTGGCCTGTCCACAGACATATATGCATCTACACACATATGATCATACACATGCTTGGACACTTTAAAAATAAAAAAGCAAGGTGGACAGGGCTTGGGGAATGACAATCAAGATTCATCTGGGCTCCCACATGCTTGCATACACACAAACACATTCCTCCCAACACATGAACTTGCATGAGCAAGTGCACTCGTGCGTACACACCAATACACACACACACACACACACACACACACACACACACACACGTAATAATAAATACATATCTATCCCAAGCATGGTGGTACACACCTTTAATCACAGCACTTGGAGGGCAGAGGCAGGCAGATTTCTGTGAGTTTGAGGCACCTTCATCTACACAGCAAGTCTGAGGATAGTTGCGGCTACATAGTGAAACCCCTATATCATAAACAAAACATCTACACCTTGCATGTACTTGGACCTCTGCCCCAAGCATGTAGTTTCATTAATAAAATGTTCATCAGGGGGGCTTAGGAAAACTATCATTATGGTCTGTGCTTCTTATGAACAGTGTAAAAGATGAGAGAAGACTGAATGGTTTTTCTTTGGATTTCAGAAAGAGCTGGTTTTGGCTTTAGCAGTTTCTTTTTGTTATACTCTAAGTTCTGTCTCACAGAAATGTTGCAAAACAGAGCTCTGATTTGTTTTAGCGTAAACACTAGACTCCATCAAATCACATCTTAGAAATAACTTCCTGTAGCTATTACTGTAGTCTTACTGTGTGGGCAGAGAAAATGCCTTGGATTCGTAATCTTGTGCTGTAACTCTATTGAGAAGACTGTTCGCATTCATGTTCTTGGCTACCTTTTGAGAGAGATAAACTTTGAACATTTCTCAGACCAGTCATATTTTAACAGTACCGGGAATTGAACTCAGTACACACTTGTGTACGGTTCCTCAAGATTCCACCTCTCTTGTTCTCTGAGACATGTTCTCTCTTTGAACCCTAGGGATTCACTTGTGTCTGATTTCCCAGCATTAGGGTCACTGGCATGGGCCAACACACCTGGCTCTGTTTCCATGAGGTGTCCATCTTTTTCCAGGCACTCACGCTGTTTGACTACCCACTGACCCTTGAGCTTTAAACTCTACAACTAGACAAGGGTCTTGGCTGGACTCCAGCTGCTGTCTCTGGAGTCTTCTCAGAATTCTTGTAATAGTCTATAATATAGCATCTCTTGATGATATGTAAGGAGGTAGACATTCAGCCAGTTTAGAAGGCTCGGTCCTATGAGGTGGGTAAATAAAGCACCTATGTAATACATGATTTACAGCCTGGCTGTGTTCAGAGGCTCTTCCTTAAATGCCTATAAGAAAAATGATGTGTTATCTCCTTCGTAATTAGAAGAAGAAATTTAGTTGCAAAATATTTTTTATGGACTGTGTTCCACAGGGTAAAGTTTAATCCTTGTTTGACCAGTTTGAATTAATATTGCTCACATTTTTACTAGCCATTGATTTTTGAGTAGGGCAGCATGGGAAATCAGCCTCTAATCTTGTTTACCAAAGTAGGAGTGGCTGCAGCGTCCCTATTCTTGGCTTCATCAGATAACTTCTGTCCTCTTTTCTATTCGCATAGGTTAGGTTCTAGCATGTGTCCATAGCCCCTTGCTTCTCATTTTCTTTAACACCATGAGTATAGAAGAATTCTGAAAGCAGCACATGTATTCAGTACAGAGTCAAATTATCAAGGTTACTCTTTGCTTCTCAAAAGTATTCCAAATAGTATTATTTAAGTTAAAACTGCCAGTAACTCAAAGAATTCCCAGATTGTCAAAGCCACAGCCATCACAGCTACAAGAAGTTTGGTAGTTGTTAAGTGTGTGTGTGACTTAGTGAGAGGACAAATACCTATCACTGAGATAATGTGTGCGGTTGGCCTGGTACATGGTCAGCAGAAGGAAGAGAGGGCAGAAAAAGATATGAAGACATCAATGAGGTAGGAGTATCTGGGCATTCCATCCATGTAAGAGAGTCTTGGAAGAATTTGGGATTGGTACGGCCCTTTGGCTGCCATGTCATAATGGTTAGGGCTGAAGGAAAAGTTTAGGCCTTAAAGGAGACAGAAGTGGGGTGTTCCACACAGAGAGATTCAGATCAAGTGGCAACTAAAGGAGACAAGAAGCTGGAGGAAGAGGAGCACCTATGGATAAAGTCTTGAGAGCTAAAGGGAACACTTGAAAAGAGCCATAGCTCTAGTAATGTCTGTTGCTATGGAAATGAAAGAAGTGTGCCCTCCCAGGTGGAGATGTACACTTTTCAGGAGGATCAGGAGTTCGAGGTCAGTCATTCTCAACTATACAGTGAGTCTAAGGCAACTCTAAGTAGGGGTGGGGTGGGGGAGAGATTTTAATTCTCTATGAAGAAGTCAAGTATGAAGGGATAGAGAAGCTGGGGCAGTGTTTAACTTTTGATACACATTGTGCCTTCAATTTCTAATACAGCAAACCTTTTTTGGAGGATAGGATTTCCTTTCTTGTCTTCTAGAAACATAATTCATTGTCATGGTAACACTATAACACTGTCAATCACAAAGTAGCAAGCATGCATTGCTTTCTCCTCCACAGGGAAAGGGAAGATGCTAGGTGGTTACCTTGTGTTAGGTTTATCTTGCCTGGCTCTGTGTGAATGTCTTACCCTCTTCCTTGCACCTATGGACATGAGAAGGGTTTTCTGATGGACATGACAGAGGGACAAGAGCATTTCAAGTCTCTGTCATCTCCTAGCTATAAAAGCTTTAATTAACCAAAGCAAGTTGGATAGCTGAGCCCAACACTGCAAAACTGTGGAAAGTACACCCCACCTCATGGGAGCCAAAACCAGCTATAGGGTGAAATCCAGTGTTGGTGATGCAATGAAAAGCATTTCTGCCATTGAAGCGAAGAAATGAGGATAAATGCATCTGAAAAGGAACTGAACCCACCACACATTAAGATGCTGCTTGGGTTAGGTTTTGTAACATGGAATTTAAAAAACAATCTGTATAGATGTCTGTGGTTGCTTGAATGGGATATGTCCCCCACAGGCTCATGTGTCTGAACACTTGGTCTCCAGTTTATGGTGCTATCTGGAGAAGTTAGGGACCCTTTAGAGGTGCTACAGAAAATATGTCACTGAGAGCAGACATTCAGAGTTTATAAAATCACCCGAGTTCCTGTTCTCTCTGGTTCCTGTATGGGATTAAAATGTGATCACTCAGCTTCCTGCTCCTACCACCTGCCACCATATCTGCCAGTTGCCAGGCTTTCCCAACTGTCAAGGATGCTGAATCATAAGTCAAAATGAACTTTTTTTTCCCCTTAAGTTACTTCTGCTCTTGGTGTTTGACAGAAAAAGGACTAACAAAATTCTCATAATGGTAAGACTACGTGTTCTGATTGCAAATGTGCCTCCTTATCTAGCAGGGACATCTTGCATGTCAGTAAAGTGACTGAGCTTAGGGCTAGAGAGATGGCACAATGGTTAAGCATTTTTGCTTTTCTGGCAGAAGACCCAGTTCAATTCCCAGCACCCACATGGCGGCTCACAATCATCTGTAACACCAGTGTCTAGGGGAATCTGATCTCTGTAGACAGTGAGTGCACATAAAGACCAGCAGGCATACAAACATACACACAAAAATAAATACATCTTTGAAAAAAAGGCTTATAAATTCATAGGAAGCTAATGGGCACAGAGACTCAAAAGCATACTCCACTCTGGGCTTCCCAGCAAGCTGCTCCCACCTGAATCTGTAGTCACTTCTGAACTCCGTCTATGCCCCGAGACATGCCAGCCCTAGGTGCCCTCCACCATGATCTGCACTAGACAAAGAATATTCCTCCCTGATGCTGCTTCTTCCACTTATTTCTGAAATGATGACACATGAAATTACAACAAGGCAGCTGTCAATCATGTCAGCTGCAAAGGAATTTGGAACAATGTCTATGCTGGATTGAAAGATATTTTGGAGAGAGGCCTGAGAAATGGTGAGCCAGAACCTAATGTCTTCCACTAGAGGGCCAGAAAAAGACTTTATTAAAGGGTTGGCATTTGTAACAGGTCTTATGAAGGGCTGCCTTTGACAAGGATGGCAAAGGATTCTCAAAAGTGATTTATGATCTCTTGGTCAAATATGGAGAAGACTTATCTGATGGAAATATAAGAGGATGGATCCTCTTGAACACAGGGTCACCAGGAAGAAGAGCCCAAGGAAAGGGCTAGGGTGATGACTCAGTTAATAAACCTGAGTTCACACACACTATAAAAAACTCGGTATAGAGGCACATATTTGCAAGCCCAGTGCTAGGGAAGTGGGCACACTTGTTGAACAGTCGGTATAGGCTAATCTATAGATCGAGGCCAATGAGAGACTGTGTCTCTAATAAATAAAGTGGACAGAGTCTAAGAGATAACACCCCAGGTTATCTGCTCAGCTCCACAAGCACACAAGTGTATATGCATGCATTCAGGAAAAGCAATCTCTTGTCCTATCAAATGTTCATGGAGTACATGCATTTGTTCTTCGTGACACTTTTTAAGTCTTTGACCTTATGCCTTGCCTAATGTTATTCACATACAATCTCCATCTCCAACATTTTCAGAGTGGGGTCTTTGCTTGCCTGCATTTCCTGTTGGTGGATAAGTTGCAGAGACATTTTTATCCATAGTTCTCAAGTCCAGGATCTGTGGCTTTGAGTGAGATAAAGAAGAGGAGAGGGGAAAAGATGAAAGACAATATAGAGTGACTTGCAAGACATCAAGATTTGGAAGAAGTCAGACCCAGGATAGGAGGCAAGGAGGACAAACATGCTCAGCTAAGGAGGGTGCCCATCATGGGTCAGAGGGTTCCACTAACCTGCTGAGAAAGAGGTTCACCATAGAGATGGGTGCTTAATTCAGGGTGGCTCATACATATCACCCTTAGAAGACTGTCACCAAGAACTGGGTTCCGAGGCAAAGTCTGTTGTGTAGGCTGAGGTCTAGAGTTCAAATAGTTGTAGAGAAAAAAGTTTTCTGCCATTATCCAGATTTGATTTTGCTCTTGGCTCTGAAAACAAACAATCAAAAACCACCTCATAAAACCTTCATGGGAAAATCACTTTATCTGCCCAAGTCTCATCTGTAACATAGCTTTAATAATTCCTAGTTCCTGGCACTTTTGGGAAAACACAGTTTAAATTATTGAACACTATGGATCTTAGTACACATCAGAACAGGCTGTAAAAATCACCTGCATTTTCTGTGGCTCGATACCAGCCCTGCCACCACCTTAAGCTCAGGTATTTGTCTCAATTTTGATGATTTGTCTGAACAACATTGCTGCTAGTGTGTGTGTGTGTGTGTGTGTGTGTGTGTGTGTGTTTTCTAGTTCTATGCATGTGGCTTGTGTGTTCATGTGGAATCAAGAGGTTGGTGTAAAGTGTCTTCCCCAATCACCCTCACCTTATTTACTCCCAAGACAATGCTGCTTATTAAACCAGGAGCTGGCTGACTGGCTAGACTAGCTGGGTAGCTCATCCAGGGACCATTCCTGTCTAGCTCCCAGTGCTGGGGTTGCTGGGGCTACATGTGCACACGCTCCCACGCTCATCCTTTTATGTGGGGGCTAGGGATCTGAAGACAGGCCCTAATGTTTGTGGGACACTTTCCTGAGTCAGTCGTCTCCATTACTTTCTGCCCTTTCATTTCTTTGCAAATTTCCCTTCCACTTTCAATGCAAATTTCCCTGTGCATTTATGGTCTTATGGGCTTCTGATGAGCTAGCGCCTCATCTATCCCCTGTCCACTTCTGCTAACTAATACTTTCCTGATTTCTTGCATCAGCCGAGTTTTAAATGTCAGACAGGTTAGGTTGATTTCAGAAACTCTATTTGAAAGGAATGGCATACATAAAGAGAGATTTGATAGTAGCTAGGAAGTCATTTCTTACTTTCCCTTTTAACGTGTCTTGGAAGCAGAATGCAGCCGTGCCCAGCGTTCTGTGAATGGAGGCAGTTTTTCTGCTGAGAGGGGCAGCTTCCCGCCCTCATACTGAGGTCAGCCTGCAGCTGCTTCTTAAATGGCTCTGGAAAAGCTGAAGGAAACTCAGGGAAGAGCATAAACACACCCTTAATGATTCAACACACAAATGCACACACACCACACACATACCACACTATACACACACACAGACCACACCACACACACACACCATATACACAATATACAGCACAAATACACACACACCACACATACACCACACACACACACATATATACCACATACACACACACACACAGACACCACATCACATACATACCAGACCATACCCCCCCCACACACCACACCACACACACCATAACACACACATACAATAACACACACCATAACACACACACACACACACACACACACACACAC
>CAJQZJ010003646.1:8209105-8219944 GCA_907164525.1 Lophiomys imhausi | reverse complement strand
CACACACACACACACACACACACACACACACACACACACACACACACCTTGTACCTGTGCTGCCCTACCATCCAGAACATATTTCCAGGTACACTGATGGGGGGACCATGAATTTGCTATTATTTCACAGAACAAACCACCCCAACTCAGTGGTTGCAATAGATTTTCTCCACTAGCTGTCTTCTGGGTGGTCCTTCTGCTTTGGGCTGGCCTGGTGTTTTGTGCCTGCAGCCGTGAGCCAGGAGCTGAGCTTTGCTGTTATTGGACCGCCATGGGCTGATCTGGGACAGCTGGGATCTCAGCTGTGTAATCTCTCACCCTCTGACAGGTATTCCAAGCTGGTGGTCCTGGGACAGGAAGGGCCTCAAGAGAGCAAGGGGATATTTGTAAGAATTCTTCCGGTCTGCACTCAGAACCAACACATCATCCCTAATGCTATTTTCAATGGCTGAAGAGTACTGCAGGATCAGCTCAGATTAGTCAGAGGAAGAGACCGTCACGTCTCTTCATGGGGGAGTTTTAAAATCATGTTGCAAGAAGTGGGTGTTGGGCTTGTGTTGTGGTTCTTACATACACTCTGCTTCCTGACCACAGAGCAGTGTGACAGCCACCTTACATCCCTGAGGGCCTTTCTCACCATGGTGGACTGTACCACTCAAACTCCGAGCCCAAATAAATCCCTCCTCCTTCAAGTTACTAATGTTTTAAAATCATGTGTGTGCTTGCATGTCCATGTGTGCATATGTGCAGGTGAATACAAGTGCCCACAGAGGGCAGAAGTAGATGTTAGGTTCTCTGGAACTGGAGCCACGTGGTAGTGGGCTGCCCATCGTGGGTCCCCTGGAAGAGCAGTGTGCACTTTTAGATGCTGGGCCATACCTCCAGACCCTTAAGTGGCTTCTTGCCAGGCCTTTTGTCGTAGCAATGAGGAGACCAATTAATATTGTTAGGTGTTCAATACTGTGACTGATTGCAAGCATTGTACTATAAAGAAACTTTACTTCATGACTTTACACAGTGCATGGCATTTTGTGGCTTGATCAATGTTTCCACATCTGCAATCTCAGTGGCTGCATGTAAACATCCTACAAGGTCATACTTTGTTTTTATTATTCACATTTTTCATTTGAGGAAACAGAAGCTTAGATGAGTTGAGCAACTCGGAATTTGAAGACAGTCAGAACTCAAGCTCCTTTGTTACCAGGAACAACAGAGAGTGCCTTAAAAACATTTAACTGGTTTTCTGTCGCAGCCTAACATTTCTGGACACTACTTTCATTTCCTTCACTCATACATATATTGAATCTGCATTGAGAGTATTCAGGCTGCCAGGCTATGGATAAGTAGGGCTCTCTTCCTGCTGGTCAAGTGGAGAATGTAGACAGACAAAGACATCACCCTGTTACCAGTACCCCCAGTGTGCATTCTTCACCACTAGAATCTCTTAAAGAGAGAAATGCTTAGTGCCCTGCCTCACTGGCACTGTGGAGGAGGTATCTCTCAGAATACAGGCCCAAGAAGTCGCCAGAGAGAAGGAGGTTTCTTCATCTGCTCCTAGATTAATATATTTAATGATATTAAAATACAATTGCATAACTGTGTTATCTTTATATTTATCCTAATGCAGGCATAGAGAATAATTAGACTTATTAACATTTTTTTCTATATAGAAAATTTAAATTTGGGGGGCCAGGGATGCAGCTCAGCAGTAGAGCATTTACCTAGCCAGTGGGAATTGGGTTCAGTCCTGACTGCCACAAAGTCAAGAGAGCTCAAGAAAACAATCAAGTGAGAAATCCTAAATTTACTTGTATTTGTTTTGTGTGTGTGTTTTATGTGTATGTGGCCATGCGGGTGTACGTGGGTGTAGAAGACAGGGGTTGACTTCTGGAGTCTTCCTCGGTGTCTCCTTACCTTATATAGCAAGGTACGGTCTCTCACTTGACCAGAACTGGATGATTCAGTGCGTCTAGTAAGCCGGCTTGGTCAGAGGTCCCTGTCTCTGCCTTCCTGGTGCTGGAATCCCAGGCAGGCTGCTCCTGCCACCTGGCACTTACCTAGGTGTTAGAGATTCAAACTTTAGTACTCTCATATGTACAGGAGGCATTTTTACCCACGAAACCATCTCCTCGGCCTCCCTAAACTTCTTATAAAAGCAGCTTCTTCCATGACTCTCTTGTTATTTTAATAATAAGAATCAACCTCTCAAATGAATCAGGCCGATGGTTTCATTTGGCCAGCATCTCTGTGTGGATATTCCAGCAAATAAATAATCATTTCTTGGAATTTACATCTCAAATATGGCTGGGGTATACTTTAAGAATAGACTGTGTCTTTTTGATGATATTGGAACTTCAAACTCACGCTAGGAAAAGCTGTAGGGCATTAGATAGCCAGTGCATATTTCTGGCCATCCCACCACAATGACTTCTATCTCTTTAAATCCTGAGATGAAGATCCACTCTTGATACAAATGATAATTCTCTGGACTTTTGCTAGAGCAGACAGCATTCTTCCAGAATCTTCTATGGTGGTGCTGGAGTGGCTCCTCTCTGTTGTGCTTCCTCAAGGGAACCCCTTGAACTTTCCATATTTGATGCTTCATTCAGTTGGCGATTTTAATTGCTCTCAAAGCTCATGTCAGACTATTTTTCAGAAAAGTATTTAAAAAGAAAGGAAAGGAGGAATGGAGGGAGAGGGGGAGAAAGGAGGGAAGAAGAGGGGAAAGGAGGGAGGGAGGCAGAGAAGAAGGGAAGGAGGAAGAGAGGGAGGATGCCGCTTACCCTATGGTTGTTGCCACTCAACAAGGTGAGGATTCCTTTTTAGCAAAACCGTCGATAATTTCATCTTTACTTGCCAGTGTCTGTCTGTTCCCCTCAGCAAACAAGTTAAAGTTTAATTTGCCTTATCAGCCTCAACTTGGACAAAACCAGAGCTCTTAGGTAGTAAAATTTCAGACATTAAGCAATTTTTATATTATTGGCTGACATACATTCAAATTTTTCTATTCCATGAAGCTTCAGTATTTATTTGAGGAGGTGACACGCTCCTTACCATCTGTCGGCTCACCTGTGGAATCTGGGCTCCATGCTTTTGGTGCTCTAGGTGGTCCACGCTGCCGTGGAGTGGCTCTGCCCTTTCCCATGTCCATTTAGGGTGAAGGTTTTGAGCTACCTCTCATCACGGCTGCACTGCTTTCAAAATGAAGCAACAAAACACCCCCTTTTCCTCTCCTGTACAGATCTATTACTCCATGAAAAGTTTTATTTTGTCATTTGGACATAATTACCATCTGCTTCCAAAAAAGACTTCCCCATGGGGTTGTTGTTCTATATCGATAAAAATGGAACAGCAGATTCCCTGACCCTGCACCACACTGGTCTTTGCAACCCAGGGAGGAAGTGCAATGGAGGACATCACACTTGGAAGACAAACCAGTACACCCCTTTTTCTGCCTCGTATTGGAAGGATCTTTACTGGGGCTGGAGAGATGGCTCAGCAGTTCCTGCTCCTCCATAGGACTTCAGTTTGGTTTCAAGTTCCCAGGTCAGATGGTGTACAACTGCCTGGAAGTCCAGCTCCAGGGAATCTGATGCCCTCCTGTGACCTCCACTAGCAACTTACACACATGTGGCATACATTCAGATAGACACATACACATAAAACACTTAAATAAAATCATTAAAGGACCACTGGCAGAATATTAGCCAAACGTCAGCAGGGATCCCCGTAAATCTCACTATCCAAGGAAACACATGGTCGAGAAGGTGAATTTTGTTCTGAGGAGGGCTGCTTGCTTTCCATTTAAGGTCTGGGGTCTTCAGTGGCTTAAGTGGAAGAAATTAGTAATAATGGGCAGATGGAAGGGTATTAAATACCTTGCTGTAAGAACCCATCACCCTCTTGGGTGTGTGTACGCATGTGTGCATGCGTGTGTTTGTGTGTGTGTATGTGCGCATACACAAATGCACACTCACACACATGTTATTTGTGCATGAATATGGAGGCCAGAAGATTACATCAGATTACAATGAGAAGTGATCCCCGTAGGCTCTGGTATTTGAACACTTGGACCTCAGTTGGTGGTGCTTTTTGGGGAGGTTATGGAACCTTCAGGAAGTGGAGCCTCGCTGGAGGGAGTATGGTTTAGTCTCATCTCTTGTGGTTGAGGATGGAACAGCCCAGCTTTCAGCTCCTGCCATCACACCTGATGCCTGCTACCATTTCTGTCACACCATATAGTGGACTCTCATCCCTCTAGAACTATAAGCTAAAATAAACCCTTTTTTCCATAAGTCTCTTGTGATCACTGTGTTTTATCACAACAATAGAAACGTAACTAAAATAGACAATTATATTGGCCCCATAAAAGTTAAAATGTAGACAATTTCAAATAAGCAACAATCATCACAAAGCTAAATGCATATTTTATAGAAACTGTTTTTTTTTTTTTTTAAGAAGGATGGAACTAGGATTCCAAATACATCTTTTGTGGAACAGTTTCAGAATTGTAAGAATAAATGCCAGAGGGAGAAAATGTTATTGTGTCCAGGGCATGTGATGTAAATTAACATGGTCTTCAGTCACTTGCTTGGTCCTCAGGTGATTTCTGTCTACTAACTTAAAGCCAGAGATGGGGGTCTTCGCAGTGTGTTTAACTTTGTTGTACCCATGAAAGACACATGAGTGCAGTGGAGAATGCTACTCAGTAAAGGGCAGCTTGGTGAAGAACAGACTGATTCCTGAAGGGACTCCCTCCCTACCTGGAGAGAGACAGGCTAGTGCTCAGAAGGCCCATCATTGAGTCACAGTAGAGGCAGGCCAAAGGGTGGATATTTCAAAAGTTTTTCTTTGCAAAGGCTTCAAACACTGCAGCTAGTTGATTAAAACAAGTTGTTTTATGTTGTTAAACAATGGACAGCCCCAAACTAAATCTATATTCTTCTTAGTAAGTGGTCAGCAGGGCCTGGGGAGCAGTGAGGTGGAACACAAGATGGATTTTACTAAAATTAGGACTAAACAGTTATTCTGGGACGTTCGCCTGAGAAGAGTGAAGTCAGTAAGGCAGGAAGTCATTTCCTCACCCTTGTGTCTGTTTATGGATAGTGGAAATGCTTTATTATGTTTTTAAAGTTGGTTGAGAGGGTGCCTGTTGAGATGTCTCCTTTACACATCTGAAACTACCTGACATTTAACAGTTGTACTGGTACAATGATGGCATGTGCGGAAGGGATTAGGGCTGGTGACAAGGAATTCCAAAGTCCCACCAGTTTATCCCTGCCATCTTGCTTAGCCAGCTGTGGCCTCACTCCTGTAAGTCTTATAACTTAGTAGTCAGCTATTTGAATATTTGAGAAATTATTGTCCCATCAACCAGAACAAGCACTGCTTCTGAAGACAGAGTCTCACTATGTTGCCTGAAAATTGCTATGTAGACCAGGCTGGACTAGAGCTCACAGAGAACCACTTGCCTCTGTCTGCCAAGTGAGAGCTGAGATTAAGGTGTGCTGTATGTCACTGCAAGCTGCTATCGAAAGCACTTTTAATTGTTTCAGATTGCTTTAGTGTGCCATTGACACCTCCCAGTTCTCTTGTTTCCCATGGCACCCTTGAGCAGGTGCTGTTCTTCACTGTGAGAGATATGACAAAAACAATTTAAGGAAGCAAGAGTTTGTTTTGAGTCACAGTTTAAGGCTACAGTCTCTCTGGGTAGGGAAGGTGTGTTGGCAGCGGTGGTTTGAGGTAGCCGGTCCCTAGGCACTGCATCCCTAGGCAGGGAGCAGAGAGAGATGCATGCTGGGGGCTCAGCTTCCCTTCTCCACTTCGTGAAGCCTAGTAACCCAGGTCATGGGATACTGCTGGCCAGATGATCTTCCCTCCTCTGTTTACTCAATCCTGGGCATACCTTAAGGTTTGTTTCTATGGTGACTCTAAATCACAGTAGACAAACACGGTCCACCATCCCAGTGCCTCTTTGTGCAGGCAGCGAGATTCCTCACAGGTGCTGTGATACAAAGGACTTGGCTGTGCAACAACCTCTGAGGTGACCCTGTCCCCTCAGCTTCCCTGCCTTCTTTGCATAAACATCTATCACTGAATTTTTTTTTTTAGCACTACCCATGTCTAGTCACTCTTTAGGAACAGAGGGCTCAAAATGAGCTGTGTGTGTATGTTGGTTTCAGGGAGGAGAAGGAAATAAGACTTAGCTTTATTGATTTTTGTACATTTGTGTCAAAGCAGGGAAATCTACACCAAGATTTTCACTGGCTTTTCTCCAAAACCTAAGCTCAGGGAAATGGTGAGACCATTGGGAGGTCCCAGCACAACAGAAATCTAGTTGATTTTCCTCAGTGTCATTGGGACACAGCTTTGGTAGAGTGAAAGTGGGATCACCAGTAAACATGTCAGAAAGTCTCCCTTTAAATCTCTATCTTATACTATCTTCTGCAGAGACCTCCAGGAAATCTGGGGCTTTGTGGCTTCTGTTTGATGCCCTCAGTTTGCTTAAGAAAGGGGTCCTTGCTACTTTATCTCAATGCACACATTTCACTTGCTGCAACTAATTACTAATACCAGCACATGGCATGCCACACACGTAGAAGATTTCCCTGTGGGTCAGATACTTTCCCATGATTCCCAACCACGTATAAAATAATATGATGCACCACTGATTGCCAGTCTCATAGGCCCTGATGTTCACAGGAAATGAAAAATGAGTGTGTCAAGTTGGGCGAATGTGTTAGTAATATTTTGAGATTTATTTTATTTGTGTGTGTGTGTGTGTGTGTGTGTGTGTGTGTGTGTGTGTGTGTGTAGGCGCCCAGGGAAGCTAGAAGGGGTATAAATCCCCTGGATCTGGAGTTACAGGAAGCTGTGAGCTGCCTGACCGGGTACTGGCAACTGAACTCAGGTCCATTGAAAGAGCAGTAAGTGCTCTTAATCACTGAACCATCTCTCCAGCCCTGCATGAACTAGTTTGAAGATGTGAATTTAAGCCAACATGAAACCATAGGAAGAATATGGCCTGAATGTATGTATGTGGTATGCTTATATTAGTAATCAGTTGTAGCAACGGTGTTTAAAGATTGCCTATGGAGAGGCAGGAAAGGGAAGGAGAGGTGGAAGCTTCATCGAAGAGGCTTTTTCAGCATCTGGAAGCATCTGTTGGTATTCACATGATGTGTAAGATGACGTGATGTTGGAACGACATGCAGAACTGGAGTTTAGGAAAACTGAAGAGAAGGAGGCCAACAGTGGAGTGGGGTTAGCAGAAGCCCATAGTATAGAATGCGTCCTTTTTCACTCCATCCATCCCTGAAGAGTCCATAATAAGAGAGGGGCTGGGACTGGAGACAGGGTTCAGCAGTTAAGAGTGAGTACAGCTCTTGCAGAGGACCTAAGTTCAATTTCTGGGCAAAGTCAGGCAACTCACCACTGCCTGCAACTCCAGCCGCCTGGGACTCAGTGCCTCTGGAGTCTCCAGGTGCAACACTCAGGTGTGCAAACCTGTACTCATGTGTGCACATAATGAAAACAGAAAAATCACTTTTAAAATAGACTATGTGGGTGTGGTGACTACAGTGCACCGAGGGTGTAACTCAGGACACTTTCACAAGTGAAGTGGAAACTGTAACCATGGCAGCAGAATCACACACAAATCAGGACTCACCTGGGCAACCAACATCTCTAATTATGTATTCTTCTGACTGCAATTTTAAAGCCTTCTCTCCCACTGACCAAAGTATATCAGAGCAGGGGTGAGAGGGGTATTATGGGATAATTTATGCTGAAGGAAAATAAAGACGGGAGGAGTTACTTGCAAGTCCTGGATCTGAGTAGAATGAATTTCCTATAAGATGAACAGAGCTGAGTCCTGACTGTGTGGAACCATTGTCTAATGCACAAAGTCCCACCTGGAATACCGATTGCTTTTCTCGCTGCTGAGTCAAATACCTAACAACAGAAACTTATGGGAGGAGTGGTTTGTGAAGCAGAGTCCGTCACGGAGGGGAGGGAATGACAGAGGATACGGTGACAGGAATGTGCAGCCAGGCCTCCCTGTAACTGGGCCAGCCTGGAAGGAGAGCTCAGTAAATGATGCTCTCACTGCCGCTCTCCTTGTGCCCTTCACTCCTTCCTGGTCCCAGGCCATGAGGTGCTGCCACTCATGCTCAGACTAGTCCTTTCCGGAAATGTCCTCACAGAGGTGTGCCTTCTGGGTAACTCTAAATCCAGTCAGAACTATGGGAGAAAGAAGCAAGCAAGCTTGAAACGAAAAGGATGAGGTGAGGTTTGGTGGTGGTAGTTGTGGTTGTTTAAAAATCAGAATGATTGAAGGTAAAGTTAGGTAGGAAATGTTGATGATTAGTTGTGGTAAATTCATCACAGTGTTGAGTTTGTGAGTTTACTCTTTTGCTTTTTCTCTCACTGTGAGAGAAAAGCCACATAGCATTTATTCAGTTAGGAGAAAGCACAGAACCAGATTCAGAGAGATGGCATTGATAGGTGGGGTGAGAGGTTCAAAAATGAAAGGAATGAGTGACTCAGCTTTATATAGAAAAAAATCAAAATGTATCAATTGAATTATAGTCAGTTCTCTTTCCGGGGTTAAAAACTTTAGCTGCCATCTCTAGTCATTGAACAGTGTAGTATTTATTGAGCGCCCTTTGAGTACAGAATGTTGCAAAATAGGTGCTGTTGGTACTGATTTTCTGGTGGAAAAACTATTGAGGTCTAGACAATTTTTAATTTTTTGATAGCTGGGATCTCTTACACAATGAGCACTTAACTGAAGAGCACCGTGTCTGGCAGACGCTTGCTTCAAAGCCCCAGCACTCTAGTATCCACCTTCTCGGGCCTGGAAGTGTCACTCACATCACATAGGCTGCCTTCCCTGTCAGGGAATACGGCTGTGCTGACTCCGATCTCAGAGATACCAGGGCAAGAGCAGTAAGCCAGGGAGCTTGCTGGTCTACCTATCCCAAGAGGCAGGTGGGTTAATGAGTTGAATCTGGTTGCTCTGTAACTCTTTCATAACTTTAAAATGCACAGGTCTGGGGAGTTGGAAATGTATCAACCAGTAAAGCTCTTGTCCAACAAGCACGAGGACCTGCATTTAGAACCCAAGTGAAAAGCCGGGTGAGTTTGTCTGTGTGGAATCCTAGTGCTGTGAAATGAGAGGCAGAGGCAGGTGACTACTGAATGCTACCAAAGCCGCCAGGCCCATTAGTCTGGCTCACCTGTAAAATTCCAGACCGTATCTCGAAACAAAAGCGTGTCTTCTGAACTGTATCTGTGTCTGGTACAACACACACACACACAAACACACACACACACACACACACACACACGCCTCCCATCATTTTTGGTGGGGGGAGGACAATATTAGGAATTGAAGTCCTACAAAAGTGCTCTCTGCCACCAAGCCACACCTCTACACATTCTTATTACTTACCTGCTATTTGATTGTTTATTTGTTTATTTTAGGCAACGTCTCCCAAAGTTGCCCACACTGGCCTTGAACTCAGTAGCCAGGCTAACCTTGATCTTGAGATCTTCCTGGCTCAGCCCACTGCATAATTGTGACAAGAGGTATGCACTACCAAGTCAGACTTGTCATTATTTTCAGAACTGTTTAAAAGAGTCCTAAAGGAAGCACAAAACAATTGAATTGGGATTAAGTTTGGAATTTTTCTCTATACCTCTGCACTTCCCTTTATCCTTCACTAGATGGCATTCTGAATCAATCCATAGCCTCCGTGCCATTGTTTTGGTCCAGGGGATGGTAGAAGATACACACCCATCCTACTCTGACTGACTTCTCTTTCCCAATCTCTGTTTTATGCCTACAGATAAGTAATGGCATCTGCATGTTGCTGAGCGTTTGGTAGGCCATCCTTGCAAATATTTTTTGAGGTGGCTCTGACAGGAAGCACTTTAAAATCATAGAATGATTCTGTATGATTGACGGGAAGTTTGGAGAGATCCATCATTAGTGACCCCAGTGATCTAGCTTATGCACTGAATCAGGAACATATTCACTCTGACTCTGTAATGGAGACAGTCCTAACAGCAGGCCACAGTCGTGACAAGTGTGAAATTTAGATTTTCGATAGAAAGGACAAAGAGGTGGAAAAGGGAAAATTTTAAATAGAATAAATCTAGGACTGGAGAGATTGCTCAGTGTTGAGCTTCCAGAGGACCAGCATCTGTGTTAGGGACCCAACTGTAACTTCATCTCCAGGAAGATCTAACACCCTCTTCTGGCTTCTGAGGTCACCTGCACTCATGTGGCATATATATATATATATATGTATATATATATACATATATATATACACATAAACACACAAACACCCCTCCCACACACACACAAAGCCACAAATACACATAAGACTTTTTAAAGAGATAAATCTGTGGAAATGATTAAACTTTTATTTGAATATTTTGTCCACATTTCTGCCTAGAACTTTCCTTTCAAAACAAGTGTTAATATAATGTTTTAAAAATACTGACACATTCATTTGATTTGGAAAATATAACACAGGCTATCTTTTCAGGAGAAATTGGATTCGAAGATTTTTTTTAAAAAATGTCTAAAGAGATGTATGAATTGATGTGACTTTATCACTTACCAGAATGAATAAGAGTGTGAGCTTCCTTTTCCATTGAACTTCACATTTCTCTTCCCCTCTCCTTCCCTTCCTTCTCTCTTACTCAGATAGCCAAGCACATCATCATCTTGACAGAGCTATGCATAGTTGATTCATGGCTTCAGTAGTCAAGAGGAGTGTGTGTGTGTGTGTGTGTGTGTGTGTGTGTGTGTGTGTGTGTGTGTGT
>CAJQZJ010003646.1:8190154-8202612 GCA_907164525.1 Lophiomys imhausi | reverse complement strand
TGTGTGTGTGTGTGTGTGTGTGTGTGTGTGTGTGTGTGTGTGTGTGTACAGTTGCCACAATGCATGTATGAAAGTCAGAAAACAACTTGTAGCAGTCTGTTTTCTCCATGTCCCTTGTTGGTCCCTGGGATCAAACTCAGGCAATCAGGCTTGGTGACAGTCACCTTTTCTTGGAGTCTGTCCATAAATCCTACCATTTTTAAGTTGTTTCCTGCTCTATACTGGGTGGGTCAGGAATCTGGAATGAAACAACTTAGGGAAGGGTTTATTTTTGACTTATGGTTTGAGGGTACAGTCCAAATGGCATCATGTTTGTTCCTAAGTTGCCAGACAGAGACATTGCATTTAGTGCCCCAAAGAGCCTCAGGTGCTGTTAGGATTTTGTTGGCATAGAATAAATCAGTCACTGAAACCTCAGCACATGATTACTTCACTTCAGGCCATGGAGGCAGCTTCCAGTCTCAGGAAGTTGCCCTGAGATAATCTCAGAAAAAAGTCTCAGCATCTTCATCCTCCTTAGCATACTCCTCAAATAGACCTTCTCTCCCTGAGATTTGCTTGCTTTGCTGGGGGTTGAACCCAGGGCTCTATGCATCTTAGGCAAGCATTCAGATACTGAGCTACATCCCCATCTCTACAAGTGAGGTTTGAATGCAGTCCTTTTGTAGCTTACTTACTCTTATATCACCCACCCACTTACTCTATCAGACATCAATTCGAGGAGGAAAACCCTTGTCGTTGCTAAAATAGCCAGGAGAAGTGTGCAGAGATATTGGGCCATCACCCACAGGAATCAGAGAGAAATGGGAGTGTTTTCTTACTTTCTCACTCTGCAGAGGAGTGATCATCTCTGAGTGATCGTGCTAAGAATCCTTGAGAAACAACATGAAAATCCTTTTCGACTCTCAGCTTTCCACTTCTGCTGACCCTTAAATTTAGCTATTTACTCTGTTCCACAGCAAAGTTAGTGAGTCATGGGAAAACCAGGAAGAACCCAGAGGTATCAGGGGGCATCACTTACTGAAAAGTGGTGCTGAGCAAGGACACTTTGTTATTTGAGGCAGTGGAATTTCTCTGTGGGTTAGGTTATTTCAAGCCTTATGGGTTATTTAATGTCCTGATCTTGGGGACATTAATGCAAGTAGCACCCTATAGTCATTTCAGCAGTCTTAATTGGTTTGGTGTACTGTGTATGGATGTGCAACATGTGCGTGTGTGTGTGTGTGTGTGTGTGTGTGTGTGTGTGTGTGTGTGTGTGTGTGTGTGTAGCCAGAGGTCAACATTGGATATCTTCCCTTACTTTTTGAGGCAAGATCTCTTACTGAATGTAGAGCTCACCAAGTTGACAATACCAGCTACCTGGCTGCAGAGATTCTCTTGTTTCTGCTTTCCACAGCTTGAAATTCTGTCTCAGGTCCTCATGGTGTTTTGTTTTAAGCACTTCACTAACTCCCCAGACCCCTGACATACTTTCACAAGCTCCTATTCCACTGTTTCTACTTCTGATGGAATTTACTGAGATACACCTCACTTTTCAGTGCACTAAGGGAATCTCTGAACATGGCTGGAATATGGGTGTTGACCCACAACAACTCTTCGGTTGCTATTAGCTCAGATGGCTGCTAGAACACAAGCGAGTATTAAGCTTTGCTTTATAGAGAGTGTAAAGTGTTTATTGTGTCCGTTCTTCAGCTAAAGCTTTGGGTTTGGTTTGTTTTGTTTTTATGGATGTTCATTTTAGCTGGTCTCAAATATATGGCCGACATTAGGTGTATTAGAATGCCTGCCCCAGTTGTCTCTGTGGTGTAAACACCACGTGAAGCTAACTACCTCCTTCGGACACTACAATTCTAAATTCCTTATTTTGGTACTTGCTCACTTGTGTTAGAAAAAGCATGAATGGGGCAGTTCTTTTAAATGGAGGCATAATTTATTCTGACTTTTCAGATGTACTCTGGGAGAAATTAGGCTAAGGATATTCATAGTTGAAAAAGGCGTGTCTAGAAGAAATGTAGCGGATGTCTTCATGTTCTGCCAAGCTGAATCAATCTTTTAGATGCATATGATTTCATGGGCTACAGATCACCAATTTGATATAATTTAAGCTTGATATACTTGCGTTGATACAGCTCAACTCTAAATTATAGGGCAAGGGTGTCAGGGCAAGCACACTGTATAAAACTGTAAGACAAGTAAAAAAACTAAGGCCAGAGAGATACTAAGGTGTGGACAGAAAATACATTGAAGGGAAAAAAACTGACTCTTTAAGCATTCGAAGTGAACATGCTCACTGTTTTCTGGGGCATGTTTAAGTGTTTTGAATACTTTATCAAGTTTTACTATTGACAAATAACTTGACTAACTTCTCCAAAGGTCATTGGCTTTGGAAATTTTACTTGTGGAGAATTGACATAAGCAATTCAAGAAGAGATTTCATCTCCACCCCCTGCTCTCCCAAGAAATTGCATTTCTTGCCCAGAGTGCCCTACCTTGTCTCATGGTCTAACCCACCATGCCCTCTGCTGATGTCCCGGCAATAACACTTCATTATTCAGTGTTTTCCAAACTCACATCAGGAACATTTGAGCTCCTTTGAAAATAAATATACAGACCACCAGGCATATCTGTCCAAACCTAAATTCAGCTGCCCTGATGGAGGTCTGAAGTCACATGACCTGTTTTTTCAAACACCTGTGGGAAACATGAAAATTGCTCCTCAAGCTTAATGTGTTAGCAAGTAGTAGACTATATGAGAACCAGGGAACCTGGAGACACATTTGAACTTGGATGTCATGGTCATTTCTTCAACCCACAGGTATAGTTTCTTTACCCACAAAACAGGCCTAGATTTGACAACTTGTGCAAACACAGACCTTTCTAGAAAAACTATAGGAAGTTATTCCTATCCATAATAGGTAGATGATCAATGGTGCAGCTCCACTGAGAAACTGTCAAGGTAACCAATTATACTCCAACTTTTTTTCAATTCTTTTTTATTTTTATTTATTACTTCAGTTTACATCTCCGTGCCCTCTTTCCACCCCTCCCAGTCCCGCCTTCCCACCCTTAACCCTCTCCCTTCCATCCCACTCCTCCAGAGTGGAGTGTCCCTACATATCAGTCCCCCACCCCTGTTCAGCAGTCTTATGAGGGCCAAGATCCTGCTCATACACTGGGGGCCTATAAGACAGCACCACTAGGGCAAAATGTCTCATTAAAAGGTAACAAAGTCTATGTTCCTGTTCCCTTTGGTACATTGGTTGTAGTATAGTTATCTTGTACTATATGACTAAAATCTGATTATAAGTGAATAGATGGCATGTGCAACCTTCTGAGTCTGGGTTAGCTCACTCAGGATGAGCTTCTCCAGTTCCATACATTTGGGTGCAAATTGCAAGCCCTGTGGATGGGTTGTGGGGTTAATACTGGACCCCTCAGCCAGTGCATCTGGCTCCTCCAGTGAGAAACCAGATCTTCAGCATTTATAGTTCCACCCCTGGAGCAGTGAGTTCTTGGCTTGTGTGCACTACCTTAGTGACTCAGACTACAAGGACTTAGTGCCTAGTGCCAAAAGAGACACAGAGGTGCCCTGGGGACCATCTAGGAAGAGCTGCCTGGGGGGGGAACATGACCACTGACCTAACCCTCAAACCAGATAAACTAGCAGCAGGGTACTCTGCAGGCTGGAATAACACATGCTACCCTAACCCCAACCTGAGTTCCCAGTTGGGACACACCTGGAAGGGGTGAACTTCCTGGGGGCCCACTGAAATACACAAGCCCCCAACACAAGACCCCACTTAGCCTGTGTTGAGCTACAGACCACCAATACAGCCTCTACACCAAAGCCCCATCCTTAGCATCAGGTTCAGAGGACACTGGGAACAATCACTAAGGACAACCAGATGGCTAAAAATTATCGAAGAAACAAATCTGACAAAAATCAGGGAAATATGACTCCAACAAAATACAGCGATGCTAATACAGCAAACCCTGACTATCCCACCACAGCTGAAACACATGAAAATGATGACAAATCTGTACTTAGGAAAATGATAGAGTCCTTACAAGAAGAAGTTAAATCTCCGAAAGAATACAAAGAATCTTCAATTTCACAAATGAAAGCAATGGAGGATACCATTAGAGACCTCCAAGCTAACTCAGCCAAATATAAATGGGAAAGAGACAAGGCTATGAAAGATTTGAATGAGTGGCAGACAAAATCATCTAAATTGGAGCAGGAAATGTATAAAACGTCTAAAAGCATTCAAGACTTGAAATTGGAAATAAAACAATAAGGAAAACACAAGCAGAAAAAGTCCTGAAGGTGGGAAACCAAGGGAAGAGAACAGGAACTACAGATATGAGTATCCAAAATGAGAAACAAGAGATGGAAGACAGGATCTCAGGAGTGGAAGACTCAATTGAAGAAATCAGTACAACAGCCAAAGAAAAGTAGAAATCTGTACACATGGAGTCTACATGGAAAATTGTGCAGTCTTGGCATATATGGAGAGTGAGATTCTATGTCTCAAACTGGTAAGGTGTAAAGGCTCCTACTAATAGGGGATGCAGTGAATGTTTTGGGGAAAAGGCATCAACAGAAGTCGTGGTTTTCTCAGCAGGTCCAAAGATTTGAGTCTCTGGAGATGCTGAGAGAGAGAGAGAAAGAGAGAGAGAGAGAGAGAGAGAGAGAGAGAGAGAGAGAGAGAGAGAGGAGGGGGACCAAATGCAAATTAAAATGGATTAAAAGTAAATTAATTTTAAGAAATGAATGGTGTGGCTCCTAATGTGAGTACTTACCAGCTTCTGAGCACAGTGCCCTGTCTTTTATATAGTTCATCACATAAGTTACAGTTCAAAAAAATATTGGTCCTTTGTAGAGAGGCTGTGGCTGTCATGGCAATACCCCATACCCCTGATGTCTGACTTTTCCTGTGGAAAAGACTGTGTGTGTGTGTGTGTGTGTGTGTGCGCACACACACACACACACACACAAGGTATGTAAAGTTTTTTAATGCCCATACAAAGCATTATGAGACAAAAAATTCTTCCAAACATGCCATTGAGTTTATTTTGTGTTGGCCATTTACTGCTGGGCATGGAGCCTGCCCTTAAGTGTGCTTTGCATAAGCAGTGAGACTCCATTAGAGAAAACAATTTCTTTCTTTGTGACAGGTTATCAATTGTGATTTATTTGTGTTTAAATCTATGTGTGTATCTGCTATGAATTAATGTGCAGGGGCCCAAGGGGGTCAGAAGAGGACATTAGATCTCCCTGGAACTGGAGTTACAGGTGGTTGTGAGCTGCCATGTGGGTGCTGGGAACCAAACCTGGGTCCTCTGCGAGAGCAGTGAGTCCTCTTAACCACTGAGCCACCTCTCCCAGACTCTTAGATTTTTTTTTTTGAGGCAGTATTGCATGTAGCCTGGATGAGCCTTGAATTCTTGTTTCCCCAGCCCCCATCTCCTGAGCATTGCATTTACAGGTGTATATTACTCCACCCAATGATATATATCCCTGTTAATATTAAGTATGGACACATTTTTAAAAGAAAGATATTTTCTGAACATGACCATTTTTCTTTATCAAAGGTTGAGATGTTATTATGCTAGCTGTTATCGAACGGCTACACTTGGTCAGAGAGAGTCGTTTTATTTTGTACTCCCTTCTGTTTAAGCACCTTTTTAAATACTCAGTGCTACCATGTGTTGTAGCAAGATGACAACAGAATGCCGTTGAAATGACCCAGTCATTACTGGAATATAATTTAAAGGGGTAGGGTGGGGGGACAGAAATCCTATGGAAACATGGAGAGGAAACTGCGCGATGAAGTAGAAATGTCAGGGTCTTCTCTGCTTAAGATGCAGGAACCAAGCGCACTGAGGCACAAGGAAAGAATGTGATTTGCAATTTGAAGGAAAAGCTGAGGTAAAATAATTGAGATCCGGAAAGCAATCTCATCCCTGCCAAATTGCTTTCTGTCGTGTGTGCTCCATTTAGGCATGAGACTCGTATACTTACATTTAGTTTGTGCATATTTTCCTTCCACTGTGAATATTCCATCCTGCCAGATAAGGATGGTTTCTCTGCTGCTGCCAGCAAAAAGAGAATATCCGAATTGCCCAGTATCAGCGTGCGCCTTGCAGCCTTGTAAACAGAGAAGAGAACCGTTGGTGTTTTTAAGCGCAAAGGTGGTAATCTGACTGCTAATGGAAACATTCCTGGTCTCTACACTATAAACACAATGAGTGTTGCAAAGCAGAAAGAACCGGCAAAGTATTTGTTAACAGTAATGACTGCGGCTGTTACAGTGATGACTTGCCCTAGAAATTCTACAGGTTGTCCTCTTTGAGGGTCCTTGGGATGTTCTTACCCAGTCTGTATTTCCATATGGAGGAGGCCTTTGTCATGTGCCTAGTAGTGACTACTTCTAAAAATTAATCCTCAAGCTCATGGAAAGGTTAATAATTCCCTACCACTGTCAACCCCTCACTCTGCTCATTCTCTGAGATCTGGAGATATTTGGTTACTCCTTTGTAATCTCAGAAAACCAGAAACAAACTTGAACTTAGGAAGTTTTCTCCTCACTTCAGGAGCTTTGTCTGTGGAAGCCTGTGTATTTTTGTGCCTGGCTAATGAGCAGAAATTTAAACCTCCAGAACATCTTTAAATTAAAACATGTCCTCTTATGTTTATGGTTTATGGCATTAGAAGATATTTCTGGGGCTGGAAGACACCTCAGTGGGCAAAGGTGCTTACCACTGAGCCTGATGACCTAAGGAGGTTCACGGATGGAGAAAACTGACTGGTACAAATTGTTCTCTGACCTCCATACATGTGATAGTGCCATGTACCCTGTGTCCTTTCTCCAAATAAGTAAAATGTAAAAGAAGTTAAAACAAAATAATATTTCTGATTTGCTGATAAGCTCTGGCAGCCAGACAAATTCCTTTTGATAATGGCTTCACTGAGCTTCAGGAACACCATAAGCTGGCTTCAAGTCCTAAATGTTTTCCACAGGTGGAACAGGAAATGCCCCTTTTGAGAGAAAAATGGAAGCACTGAACAGTGAGGAGGCACAAGCATGCAAATTAGATGGAAGCCAAGAGTATACCTGCTTTTAATGTAAGATCGGCTTAGAATCAGAGTAGGCTCTGTGCTGTGGAACTGGAAGCAGATGGGAATGGGTCTGAAAAGGGCTGGGATCCTAGAATCATCTGCAGGACCACAAGCTGCTATCTCTGAACTTGATGCTTCTTGGCTCTCCTTGACAGACATGGGGCCCTCATGATCACCTCTGGCACCATAATGGAGTTTCCCCCACAGTCTCAATTTATATACAGGTGGCCAGTGACCACTTGTTTCAACAGAAAAAAAAAGGATGGGGGGCTTTATCACAAGCCTAAGTTAGACATGACTCTACATTACCTGGTAACCAAATAGGGAGATCTTAAGAGCACACAGTGACATATGACTGAGAAGAAGTTCATGTTACATGTGTCAGCACCCATATACATATATGATGTATACACATCCATGTACAGCCATATAAGCAGAGGAGCTCCCACTCAAGTCCATGAGGGTTAACAAAGTAAAACATAAAATCCTAAAAACATGAAATGATGCATAATCATGTAAGATTTTCATATGTAATTTTTATCATTTACATTTAAATATGTTCCCATTATATTTGTGAAGCTATATACATTTTATTTCCCCATCTTTAATGGAAAGGGTTTTTGTTTTGTTTTATTTTCTTGTCCATCAAAGGAGGATTTTCAAATGCTTAAATGAGGCCTCCCTTAAGTAGAGGAATGACAACTCAAGGGCCCATTACCAGTCTATAAAGTACATAAAGAAACAAGAGTCATCTGCAGCATTCAAGTCAGGTAGGGCCATGTGCACCTATAACCCCAGCAGAGACAGACAGATCCTGAGAGCTCATCAGCCAGCCAGCATAACTGAAATGACAAGCTTCTGGTTCAGTAAGAGGATCCCCTGTCCTAAGGGATTAACTGTCAACTTGGTGTAGCCTAGAGACACCTGAGAAGGAAGTCTCAATTGAGAGATTTTGCAGATCACATTGAATACGTGTAGATAGTGCCCTGTATAAGAAAGCCAGCTAAGGATCAGCCTTTGAATGAACCAGCAATGAGTGTTCCTCCATGGTTTCTGCTTCATATTCCTGTTGAGTTCCTCCTCTGGCATCCCTTGATGATGAAGTCCTTCCTACCCTGAACTGATTTTGAGAAGAGTATTGAATCCCAGCAACAGAAAGGGAACTTTTAGAGTCTTGTGTGCCTGACTCTCCTCATCTGTCAATGGACATGCTGCCAGTATCTCCCCATGGTGTCAAAGGTGAACTAACACAGCTCAACCACTGGACTTGGTTTATATATGCTGTAAGTTCTTGATAAATTAGTATCATGTCAGCCTTGGGGACAAGACTGACAGCCACACCAGTTGAGGACAGAGCAGTTGAAGTGCTATGCTGCTGGGTTTCATCTGTGTCCTCTCTCTCCTTGCAGGTGGCCCCAGCCATTAAGGAGAAAATGATGAAGAAGGGAAGTCTCATGCTGGGCTACCAGCCTCACCGAGGGAAGGTCAACTTCTTCCGCCAGGTGGTCATCAGCCCTCAAGTGAGCCGGGAAGACATGGACTTCCTGCTGGATGAGATAGACAGCCTGGGTCGAGATATGTAGCCATGGTTCCACTCCCCCCAGAGGGACCGCTCCTGGCCTGGGGAGGGACACAGATCCAGTGCATCTGAAGACACACTAGATAGATGACAATCTTTCTGTTGAGATTAGGAAATACACTCACTCCTCTCCCCCCCCCCCACCCAAAAAAAGAGAAAACAAAATGCTAAGCGAATGGTCCTAAGAGTTCTTTGGCTGCCTACTGACACTGTCTGTAGAACTGAGAAAGTAGAAATAACAAAAGAATTAATCTCTCAATTATTATTCTTGGAAACAACCCTGAGGAGACTTTAGGCAGTGCCATGCGGATGGATACTGGATTGTAAGCTCCCACTGCTTTTTAAAGAACATGGAAACACACACCTTGGAGCTTACAGCAGCGAACTAAGTGTGGCCCTGTGCTGCTAGTATCAGCATCCGGGAACTTACTAAAAATGCTAATTCTCCAGCTTTACCCCACACCATCTGGATCACAAACTCTGGTTCCAGCAACCTGAGTTTTATTAAGCCCAACAGGTGAATGTGAATCTAATACACAGTAAATTCTGTGAAACCATGGTCCAGGAAAAGCCTTTACCCATGTTTTGCCAGCTAGAGGACTTTTAATGTTTCAGTAGCCCCTCAGCCAGTCTTTGAAAAATACAACTGTGGAGTTTGTATTAAAAATGTTCAGGGTGATTGAAACATCTGAAACATGTCAAAGATACACACACACACACACACACACACACACACACACCTCACATATGTATCTCTCTCATATGTATGTGTGTGTGTGTGTGTGTGTGTGTGTGTGTGTGTGTGTGTGTGTGTGTGTGTGTGTATACAGTAGAAATGATCTGATTTAGTCAACACCTAAAAAGGTTGGAAAAGAATGTACAGCAAAGTCTGAGTTTGTTGCTTAGTCATTTTTTTCTACTAGGCAATCGTGGAAAATTCAACTGCCACAACTCAGGTCTACTGTGCCTTTAATGAGACATGGCAGTTTCTTGATTGATGGAAAATACCACTGGAGTCAGATAGTTTACAATCCATTATTTTTGTTTGTTTCTTGAAACATTCAGATAACACTATATACGTATACATATACATATATGTATATGAAAGAGAGAGATAGAGACTATATAAGATCCTTAGTACCTAAAGATGTATGTTTTATTTGAGCTGAAGTTTTTCTGATTTTGTTTTTCCAGGAGTTAAAAGGAGTCCTTATCTATTCCAATTCATCTGAGTTAGAGACTGGGGTAAAAAACCAAACACTTTGTAGTGTGCCCTTTTGATCAATGATTAAAACATACTAACCCATTTCTCCAAGTATACCATTGGGTGAGAACAAACACTGCATGTCTGGTATGTCTGTGCAGGTCTCTGTCCCTCTTTAAGATTTGGGAATGCATTTTGTACTTTCACTCTTGCCTTTGAAAGGAATAGAACAAATTACCAAAAGTGAAGTCAAAGGTTGTACAGCATTCTCTGTCCCAAACTTTGAAATGTCAGTCAGACTTTTTGGTGGTCTGTCTGGGGCAGAGAATCTGGAATCAGAGGTCTTCCCACTGCAGCCTTCCTTTGCTCATGGGACCGGATGATTGCAACTCTCTTGGATGATCATCTTAGACTTATTTCTAGATGACTTTCTTGACTAAGAAACAAAGATGATTCGGAGATAAGGTATAGAATTAAGGCTGTGTGCTGAGCCTTCTGGGTGTTGGATTTATGATCTCTGCCTCATGCTTTTGATATAACTCATGACATTTAAATTTTGAAAAATGTGTACCGTGTAGCATTCACTGAACATTTTCATTGTAGACTGCATGGTCTTTCTCCACTATCTCCACTCATCAGAGGGTATTTTAACTGTATTTTCTGAATTACTTCAAATTCCATGGTGGTGGGAGCTATCTGTGCATGATTTGATTCTTGTTGCCTTTTTAAAATTGTCTACACAAAATGCTTCTAAGACTGGTGCTTCAAATAAGTTGTATTTCATGAAATAAAAAGCCCTGTCAGCACTGTGCATGACTGCCATTTCTTTTTCAGACACTTCTTTTTTTTTTCTACAGATGATATCAGTATAATTTTAAGAAGTGAAACTGGATTCAATTGGAAATTTGGTTTAACAACTGAAGAGGCTAGAAATGCTGTCTTAGTGAACACCTAAAAAATTGGAAAAGAATGTACAGCAAAGTATGAATGTGTTGCTTAGTCATTTTTTTCTACTATTCAATCATGGGAAATTCAACAGCCACAACTCAGGTCTTACTGTGCCTTTAATGAGACGTGGCAGTTTCTTGATTGATGGAAAGTTCCACTAGGGTCAGATAGTTACAATCCCATTATTTTTGCTTGTTTCTTGAAATACTCAGAAAGCGCTATCAATCAGGTATTTGTCTCAGTGGTTATAAGAATAATCATTTGAGAGGGTAGGGCGAGAGCTCACTCAGGAAAACATTTGCCTTAAAAGCATGAGTCAGATCCCTCAGACCTCACAAAGATAAAAGCTGGGTGTGGCGACCTGCCCTTGTCATCCAGCCTTGGGTGGACAGGGACAGTAAGTGGCCCTGAACCAGCCAGTAGATACTCAAGACTGTCTCAAACAACATCAATAAATAAATAAGTAAATAAATAAATGAAATGAAATGAAATCAAACTGAACCAAAACATAGGCAATGTATAGACTAGATGAAATTATATTTTAATGTCTTCAATTCTAGAAAAGACACAGAATTGCCAAAGAAACATACACATCAAGTGGTGGCAGGGCAGATAAAACTACCCAAAAGTGGTCGATCTCTGCTAAGAACTGAGTAAGAGGTCTTGTTTAAGCATCCTTTCAATGCTGGCTTCAAATGAGCTAAGCTTCTGTGAACTTTACTGGTTTGCCTCATTGATAGTTGCCAGACCCTCCCTGTTGTCAAGTTGCCTGGAGGAAGGCAACTATCAACTGAGCAAACCCGCTTAGTGACAGGCCAGACTGACATCATAGCAACCTGGCTAACTTCACCAAGCTGCATACACTAAGGAAGCTACCTCCCAGGTTCCTGAAGCTACAGCACCCGCTCCAGAGACTGAGCTCCAGCTACATGGGCTTTAGTCATCCAGAGTCTTGGTGAGCTCTGATGACCCTGTTAGTCCTGTGGCTTTTCAGCTTTCTAACTTCAGACGGGGAGGAAGCATGTCACCCAGTGACCCAACAGAAACCTCGAGACTGGTGTCATTTGAGGCCAGTGACTGGTCCTTGGGTATAAGTCTTATGATTGGTGGAGCTGGAAGTAATTGTGATTGGTGCAAATTACAAATGTTGCAGGCCATACCCCTCCTTGGTTGTTTGACTTATTTTTCCAGCCAGCTTGGAAACATCCCTCTGTGCTCTCCCCCAACCCCCACCACCCCCCGGATGGTTTTACTTGCCTATTTATGATCTTTATCATGGGGAGTGTCTTAGTTAGGATTTTCATTGTTGCAATGACACACCAAAAACAATATAGGGAGGAAAGGGTTTATTTAGCTATACTTCCACATTGTAGTCCATCATTGAAGGAAGTCAGGACAGGAACTTGAACAGGGGAGGAACCTGGAGGCAGGAGCTGATGCAGAGGCCATGGAGGGGTGCTGCTTACTGGCTTCCTCATCATGATTTGGACAGATTTATTTATTTATTTGTTTGTTTGTTTATCTATTTATATTTATTTATTTATCTATCTATTTATTTTTATTTATTTATTTATTTATTTATTTATTTATTTATTTATTTATTT
>CAJQZJ010003646.1:8172797-8189222 GCA_907164525.1 Lophiomys imhausi | reverse complement strand
TTCTTCTTCTTCTTCTTCTTCTTCTTCTTCTTCTTCTTCTTCTTCTTTTTTCAACAACAGAACTTTATTACTTATCATAATGTGTGTGGAACAGCTGGGTGCTCATTCTGTCTTCAGACCTACTCTGTAGCCCAAATAGTGTAGGTGACCAGGATGTTGCCCTAAAAATCACTGAGGAAGACCAGAATATGCCACACTGCATATATCTCTTTAGCATTTGGAATATTTTGAGATGATTGTTTTGAAAATGTAGGAGTGGGAGGGACAGGGGAAGACCAGGATGGGAGAGAGTGAGGGTAGAAATGATGTAGACAGTACTTACGCATGAAAATCTCAAACATTATAATAAAATAAAGGAGCAAATTCTGTTTAATTGGAATAGGAAGGCAATTAACAAGTCATTTTTATGAGCAGCAAGTATCAGGAGGTATTTTAGAACAGATGCCACATGCAACTGATTGGCAGGCCCTGAAACGTGGGCAAGTTTACAATCTTGTCTTGATCAGCAGTGCCTGCAAAGCCGGCCTGAAAGGCATGGCCCCCAACCTATAAAGTATCAAGCCATAATTATTCAAGTTAAAAAAAAAAAGGAGGAAACGAATTAGAAATGTGACAAACAACGATTAGGCAGTTACTTCAGGGAGAAAATGATCAGGATGAGCAGATACCAACTCGGGTAGCTTCGGTGGAAAAGGGATAGACAGGCTTGTTTAGATGAAAAGTTCCCTGTCTGTCACCTGGGGAAGCAAGTTCCCTTCAGATGAGGCCATTAGCATGTCATTTGCACACAGAGTTTAAGACAGAAAAGAACAGGTCACCACAAAACAGGAAGTCCTGCGAGCAGAACAAGCCTTGCTTCTACAAGGCCCTAAAAGGTTGTGATTGGCAGGAGGGATGGGGTTTCCTGCTGAGAGCGTTTGGAGGGCTAGGCCAACTGCTAATACTCCTGACCTCGAAGTAGCCAGTGCTGAAATGATGGGACGGAACAGAGCACCTGAGGAGGACAGAAGACCTTGGCCTCCTTGGCTTCCATTTTGGCTGAAGCCCTTGGGTCTGATTGGAGAGACCTTGTGCATACGGGGGTGTGGGTCTTTCTGCCCTCTGTTTGGCTGCTTGCTCCAGCCCTGCAGTGCAAAGGGCGGTTTCCCTCCCCTGTAGTTTGAGCCAGTGCTGTGGTTTCAGTGTGAAATGTTCCCCACAGGCTTAGACTTAAGCCTTGGCTGGTGACGCTATTTTTGGAAAGCCGTGGGACTTTAAGAGGGTGGAGCCTCACTGGAGGAAGTAGGTCATTGAGGTTCCACTTCTGACTTTTGCTTCCTGGTCATGGAATCCTACTAGATTAATCCTACCAGACGATGATATGACCACGACCGCTTTTTTTGAGCCAAATTTGAGGCAAGCTTTAATTAAATATTAGCCAGGATGATGGACTCCGGCCAGGTCCATCCCGGGAGTTCCCAGAAAATGGCGACAAGTCGTATTTTGCAGAGGCTTGTAAAGGCAAACCACCAGGTCCAATCAAGGACAAGCATATATCCTGATGTACTTCCTGCCTGTGTACCGCCCGCCTACACCCAATGGGGGCAAGTGTACCTCCTGCCTCCATGTGATCAAGTACAACATGTGCAGTTTGTCAAACACACTTGTTTAGGGGAGCGAAAACACATGGCTTGCTATCTTACATAAATGACAGCCTGCAGCATTTCAGGAAGTATCTGTCCTTGGGCAAGGGTCTTACAATTTAGTCATTTTCGTTTTATGGATCTCTTAGACATAGTAGTAATTAAAACTTAAAACATAACTTAGCTCTCACAGGCACAATGTGACCAGCTGCCTCCTGTTCTTGCTACCAAGTCTTCCCTACCACAGTGGACTATGTCACCCAGACTGTCAGCTCAAAGAAACCTTTCCTCTCTGCTTGTCAGGTATTTGGTCCCAGCAACTAGACAGTACTATAACTAATGAGTCAGACCATTGAGCTTTCCAGGGCTTTGTGCTGTTGCCCTAACTCTAGTCTCATGGTATTCGAGGTGGGCAATTTGATTCAGCTGTTGCCATTAGAATCATTTTGTAGCTGGAGTAGAGACTGAATGAAAGCATCAAGAAGAACACACACACACACACACACACACACACATACACACACACACACATATACACACACACACACACACACATACACACACACATACACACACACACACACATACACACACACACACATACACACACACACACACACACACACACACGCGCACGGACACACGCACGGGCACACGCGCGCTCGCGCGCGCACACACACACACACACCAGTTTGCAAAGACTGGCAGCCTGTCTTTACCTGAGCTTCATCCAAGGAACTCATATGCAGGGAATGGTGGGCGGGGAAGCCCCTCAAATACAAGTAGGAGAGGTAAGGATTATGAATGTCCTACAATGTTCCTCAGGTTCCTAGTCCACTTCCATTCTTGGGTTTAATATGCTGTCTCTATTTTTAGACAAGAATTGGCAACTCTCTAAAACCATCTCCTGTGATTGCCATAAATATACTGTTATCTCCCAATGACTTAAAAAAAACAAGTCTGGTTTTTACTCATCTATCATTCAAGAAATAACATTGAGTCCAGGTGTAGAAAAAATTAATTAAATTACGTTGGCCACCATTTGTAGAAGTATTTAATTAAATTATTATTTAGTATTTAAATTATAGTTAATTGGTCAGCAGTGTTAATCTTTAACCCACCATTATAAATGAGCACACAGACACCTGATGTATTTTAACAAGCCTTGGCCTGGATTGTGCAATCTTAGCCCATCTAAGCTAGATCTTAATTCTATTCTCCAAATATGACCCCATGTATACATATGTCTCCTGGGCTGTTATTCCCCATGCTATGTCAATGTTCTAGGACACGTGGAATGATGTTCTTTTCTCTAACCCATGATATGTGTCCTCCTTCTTGCTTTTGGCTTATTCTCCCTTTTTCCATTGGAGGCTTCTTCTTCCTTCTTCTGGAGGCTTATTCTTCTGCTAGAGGCTTCTTCTACCTATCAACCTCTAAGAGACCATGCACCTTAGTCCTGTCTATCTCTGTCTTTGCCCAATCTCAGGTCTCAGCATTTATTTAACCAATCAGAGACAAGCAAGGTAACAGCATTACTTGATGTACAGCAAGCAGACTTCTGGGGCCAACTTATTAACATTTAGGATGCATAACATGACCCTATCACCCAGGCTTTGTGTTCTACTGTCTCTCTAATACCTTTCGAAATAAAGGCATGTTTGCTAAAAAAAAGCCGTGTTCTTGATGGCTGGCAGATTGTGGGATCATCTCAGATCTCGGCGCACATTTCACACATGAAGAAACGCTATCCACACTCAGCCCTTCATCTTCCCATCTTTCTCTTGGCAAACATTTCTTCAGACCTTGTTAGGGGAGTGCTGGGCAAATTAAGTGGAAAAGAAAGAACATTCCGGCTCTCCTGAAGCAAACAGTGACACAGGAAGGGAGACACAAAGACGTGTTAGATGGAGTACCAGGCATTTCCTCATGGTGTGGCCTCTTCGTCCCACCGGGCTGGCTGCCCAGTTCTAATCAGGAGGCAACATGAAACACAGAAAAGCAAGCACTTCAGTTGCTCGGAATTCTAGTTCCTGGATAACATGGCTTTGCCCTAATTATAGCCCCAGAACTTGTGTTCTGATAATCAGTTCTTCCCCTGGGAGGTGAGCTCTTTCCCTCCAGCCTGGGCCTGATGGAGGATCAGGGCTAAAGCTCACTGAGTGGGTGTTTTGTTTGTATGTGAGTCACCACTCACACAGGCAGACCCTTTCCTGCCCTTGGGATGTACCATGTGTCTCCTTCCCTCTGCGTTTTTAATGCTATTTAGGATTGTCCTATAAATCTGTCTTTATACAAAGCAGCCACTTAACATCAGTCAAGATGCAGGTGAGGTTTTCCAAGTTCAACACAAATGCAAAGCTTTGTATGAACCAAAGGGCACTCTGGCAGTCACCGGCATGCTAGTCAGAGGAAAGAAGACACCCAGTGGATGCACGCTCTCTGAAGCAGCCATCACCATGACAATCCTGGAGGAAACAGCCACATGGGCCAAAGCAGTTCCTGGGATGGGGAGAGAGGCCATGCTGGCACACCAAGAGCCACTGTGCCAGGACACGGGGGTCAGGGACAGATCACAGGGATAAGGCATAGCAGGCTGCCAAGGGCTTCTGTTCATCTTTTATTACTGTGTTTTTGTCATGCATTTGGTTTTTTTTGTTTGTGTTTTATGTATAGACATGCAAGTGCACATGTGCACATGTGAGTGGGGAGGCCAGAGGTTAACTCACAGTTTTGTTCCTCAGACCTGTGCACATGGTCTCAGGATGTGCTAGAGTATATGGAAGTAAGAAGGTTATCTGAAGGAGGCTCAGTCCCTGCAGCTGTGGGGAAGCCATCATTCATGTGGGGTTGAAACTCTGTGGGTAATTCACACTCGTGTAACTTACCTTGTACCACACTCTGTAAGTAAGCATGGTGGCTAATTGTTTGCAAGTGGGACTTTGATGGAATCATTGCTTTGCTCGTTACTGTGGCCATAATCTGAGATGAGCAGACATGTTGCATCTGCCCAGGGAAACATACTCTCACAATATTGTTCAGAGACAATCTATGTGGAAAAGTCAGAGAGGATTTGTAGATGACATTTCCTGCCATGCTACAGAATAACTGTTGTGAGGAGTGGTTTTAGCTACTGGGAATGGCAACAAGAGGCAAGATCATCTGTGAACTTTTGATTTATTTGCTCTACTAGACATTTTTTATTTATATAAAAGACAAACACTGCATAGAATGAAAATAAGTGCTTTAGATTTTGATATAAAAAGAATATTGTGCATTCACATTCCTATTTTAATACATGAGTATGGCTGAATTGTTCAATAAAAGAATAAAACCTTTCCTTTATGCAGAGTGGTGAACAAAAGTCAACATGTTTAGGAATGACAGCGATGCTATTCCTTGGTCTTTTTCTTGAATAAGAAAAAAATGACATAAAGAAAACAAGCCACAGTAACATGACACCATGTTCCAGTTTCTGATGATTACCCGAATGTAAAATCACTTTTGAACCCTGGAAATCCCACTGGTGGACCAGTATTCTGCAAATTTACCGCTAGAGGGCGGTGAACAACAGCTACTGGGATGGCACCAGAAATCCTGAAGGTGCAAGTGGACTTGGGGGTTTCCACAGTGTTCACAGCACACTTCCAGGGGAAAGGAGAGTGCATAGATTTTTGTCCTACTCCCAACTTGACCATGTATCCTAAAGTCCCCTGTAAGGTGAGGCCTCCCCCATTGTCCTGACAGAACAAAAGACTCCTTGATGGTCTTTCAATCATGTTCCTATTTGGTTGAAAATAAGTAGCTTCAAAAACACATTTAAAAAAAAATTAGAAACTGTTGCTTGCAGCATCCACATTTGTTGGTGGATTAGCAAGCTTTCTACTAAAGCTCATTCCTTGCTCTCATCCAAGAGGACAGATTCCCTGACTCTACATGGGACTCTTGTGTGTCCCCTATTCGAATACCCACTCATAATTTCTGCAAAGATTAGGACAATGCAGAGACCAGTAGCAATAAAGAAAGATTCTTAAAGCAGAGAGGTTCCCTTGCAGAGGCAGATGGAACTTACTATGTATACAAAAGAGACTTGACCTAATGAGGGTCACACACAAGAGGTCCCTTGAGCTCCAATTCATGGTCAGCTTCAAATATAACATCAGATAAAGTTTGTGCAGTCCAGTTTGTTACCCAAGCAAGGTGGCACGACTGCACGTTTCTAATGTGTGCGTGTGTGTAAGGGTGCACGTGGGTGCATGTGTGACAGAGGCCAGAGGTCAGTGTCAGATGCTCCCCAGGATGCTGTTCACCTTGCTTTGGAGACAATCTTCCTAGCCAACCAGGGGGCTCCCAGGGTTGTTCGCCTCCCCGGTGATGAGATTGCAAGTGTGTTCCACTGAATGGGGCTATTTTCATGGGTTCTGGGTTATGGAACTCGGGTCCTCTTTCTTGTGAGGCAAGCATTTTTACTTGCTGAGTTATCTCTCCAGGCTCCCGAGTGCACATTTCTTATAATGAATCTTGGCTGGAAGCAGCTTTCATTTCAAGACTGGAGTGGGTGCAGGTAATGGGAAGACTGCTTATCACTGAGAAGTGAAGCAGCTGCTTAAAAGAGTCCACACCTTCTTGTTGTAAATAATGCCACCCAGGGGGCAGTGCTGGGAACCACTCAAATCTAGATGCTTTCTGCAACATCTTAAATAGTTACAAAGAAGCTCAACTAATTTTCAGACATTGTGTTGACCAAGCAAAACAACAGTTCAAAGTGTCTCTGGACATAGTTGTGCAGTATGGGTAGTGTGTGTAATTCAAATCGTGTCTGCTATTTGGGAGCCTGGGAAGATGGAACCCACTGGTGTTGCCATGGCAAGCTAGAAGCTCCAGTAGGATAGTAGGAAGCCACAGGGGCTGGGTAGGGTGTGACACATTAAAAAAAAAAAAAAAAAGATAATGGCTGGGAACAAACAATAGTGACTTAGGTGTGGGAGAAAATCAAAGAACACAATCTCATTAGTAGATGGGGTAATTTCATGGGTGGGGAAACTGTCTTCTTTGATTTTGGTAGTCTGTGAAAGCAGAAAGATGGAGCCGAGTTTCTAGGCTAAGTCAGAAGGGTCACATGTTAGATGTGGGGCTTGAATGTCAAAGATAAAATCAGGAAAAGCAAAGGCACATGGTAAACCATGGGACATAGTGGTGGGTTGGCACTTAGCACCCTATTGTAGAGGCTAATTAATATAAAAAAAAAAGTGTTTTGTGGCCAAAGCAGGCTTCAAGGAATGGATCCTTCTCACACAATTGTCTCCCCAACCCTGCAGTCAGGGGACTGTCGTGTGTGTGATTGTCAAGTGCTAAAGCTGAGCTGAGTCCCTTCTGCTCCATTCTGGAGCTCTCCAATAAAAACTAATTTCCCGGGAACATTTGATCTTTTTCTTTGTCTCCTTGCAGAGTACGGCTATATGTAGAGAGATATAGACATATAGATATATAGATATATAAAACATAGCTATTCATATTTACATACAGGCATTAATAAAGTGCAAACGTTATTGGCTGTTGTAAAAAATCAATCTCATTTCCTGAGGAGGTGCTGGCACAGCTTATGCCACCACAATGTCCAAGGAATAGAATGCTTTCCATCACTCATCCCCTGCCACTGCTGCTGCTGTTTCTGAACGTGGATCAGCTGCTGGGGAAGAATGGAGCAAGTCCTTGGTTTTCCAGAAGCATCGGTCAGGAAAGCACCCAGCTGCCTCTGGTCTTTGGTAGGAGGACGGCTTTTGGAGGCTTGGCCCAGCCAGCCCAGAAAAAGCTATTTGGTAGTGTTCAGTGAGCCATCTTCTGGAATCTTCTCCTGGGAGCAGCTCCTCCCAGAGAGTCTGTCAGGGTGCTCCAGCTCACTGAAGCGCTCAGCCACACACTGGGCTGTGAGGCGGGCCTCGGGGTCATGGTCCCAGCACTCGGTCAGTGTCTCGCAGACGATCTGGATGCCCTGCAGAGGAAGGGAGAGGTCCCAAGGGTGCCATCAGTGGGTGGTCTTCGTGGAATTAGTGCCAATACATCATCATCGAAGTCCACAGTTCAGAACAGGGCTCACGCTTTCTATGTGTTCATGTGTGTGCAGGTGTGGGTCAGGGGTTAATGTCAGCTGTCTTCTCAATCACTCCCCACCTCATTTTTTGAGACAAAGTTTCCTCACTGAACCTGGAGCTCACTGATTTGGATCCCTCTGCCTCCTCTTTCTCTATGCTAGTCTTATAGGTGCTCAACTCCACACTCAACATCTTGTACCGGTCCTGGGGATCTGAACTCAGGTCCTCAGGCTAATCTGCAAACCCTTTACTAATAGTGCCCTCTCTCCAGTGCCTAGGGTCCACTCTTGGTGGCCCACATTGTTTAGATTGTAACAAATATATCCATTACAGGGTCTGAAAGACCTCCGTTTCCCACCTTAGGCTAGGTTCTCTCTCCCCCTTGCCTTTCATGGCCTCTGGAGTTTCACTCTCACAGACTGTAACATGGCTGGATCACATGTAAACTTCTGTTTGAACAGAGCTGGACACCCAAGCCCAGAGTGGGACAGGCATTACCTTGGGTTCACTTTGTAAAGCCCATATTTCATAGAATGGCTGAGAAGTTGCTCCCAGAACTGCCTAGACTGACTCCATGATGCCCCATCATCTCCATTGATATTAACCTAGGACCTGTGACATTGCTGTCTTTGTATGCCACATATGCCTGACTGTAGATATTTCATGGGTTGTCCTCCCCCAGAGAGCCCCCCCCCCTAATCCTCACCCCCAAGCAGGAAAGCCTACCCAGAAGAGTAAAGTATTCAATCACAGCCAGATTTCATTTGTATCAAGAGTGTTTTTGTTGTTATCTTAAGTCCTTTCAGAAAATCTGAAGGTGAGTAAATATTCTGAAAGGTGGAAGCAAGAGTAGCTCTTTTAGAGAGGATGTCATCAATGCCCCATGTGATCCCCATATGGGCAGCAGAGACACATCTAACACTCTTTGTGGAGAGTTGGCACTTGCCTGCCAATACCAGCAACTTTCATAACATCTGGGGAATCCCCCCTGCCCCAGTTCTTGATATGGAATTAATTGCCTAATTCACCTAACTGATGGTATTGATTGATGGCCCTGTTAAGAGTAGAGTGTTATTGTTGTTATACCAGAAACATTTATTTTGTTCTGACACAGTAATTACAGGCATTAAATTAAATTAAATATTAAGCATTACCTTGAAATCAATAGGGCAACAAATCTTATTAAGAGAAAAAAATGTGTTATGCAAATTCTTTCCAAAAAATTTCCATTATTTATCATAATGAATAACGGCTTCATTACTAGAACTTTACCGGAGAGACCTCAAGAGATGGTGGCCGAGTTTCAAGGGAACAAACCATTCCAGCACCTTCTAATTCCTGAGTCTCTACAAAACAGCCTTGCAGTTTTAGAACCGAAGACAATTTGTCTGAGGTACCTGTGAAGACCCTGGGAAGCCTGGCTCACCTACTCCCTGATCACAGGGCTGGCTCTGGGCCAGGGTTGCTCTGAGAAGGCTTCCTGCCCCATTTGTCTTCCTGACTGTGCCTGGCTTGCCTCTTCTGGCGCTTACTTGTCTTTAGACAGACCTATGCAGCCATGGCCTGCAAGGATAAAGGACTTCATCCAAGAGAACAAGGAAGGTCTTTGCTGGATGGAAAAGAACCATTTTGCCAGAGAGATCGGAAAACATTGTTCTAGCTCCTTCTTCACCGAGGCTCTTTCTTGGGTGTATCACACATATGGCCAACTGTCTCTCACTCACAACCTATCCTTTCTTCCCCTCCCCTCCAACCTCTGCTATGAGAGCAGCCTTAACTTCCAGTTCTTGGCGAGGAATGAGCAAGCTGTGAGGATGTCACTCAGCAGGCTGGCTCCATGCTGCTTCACAAGGAAGCTCCTCCTCATTGATTTCATGGTCTACAGAGTGGTGAGCCAGTCTCCTCTTTCCCAAGCACGCTTGTACACAGCTTCCCTCTGGTCTTCATGCTCAGCTAGCAGCAGATATGAGCTCACCAGCTACCCAATAACAACCTTGTTTGCTTCCAACTGCTATTTCTTTCTGAAGTTGAAGTACCCCAGAGGAATAAAGCTGGAGTCCAGAGGGATCGAGATGCAGGCTCCTGATGTGAAGGCATGGGAGTGGACAGCAGACACAGCAGGCAAAGTATTAATCCAGAGGACTTGGGGAAGGTGACTTGTTCCCTACGGTGGCTATCTGAGAACTTTCTGTGGATGCTGGATAAGTGTGGTGAATGCAACTTAGGAGGACAAGGTCATCCGCTCATACTGAAACTTTCCTTATGAACACAAACCCACCAGAGTTACAGAGAAGCAAGGACCCTGTGCTCAGAGGTAAGCTCCATCTCCCAGAATTCTCTGCTGCCCGTGAGCAGACTCCACTGTACAGACCTTCAAAGTAGGGATTCCTTCCTTACCTGGTGGTTTAGCCAGAAGCTGGGGATTTCAGGTCGTCCTCTATCTCTCAACACATTGTCTTTCATGCTCTCCACACAGGGGTGCTCCCGCACCTTGGAACCAAATGGGGGCTCATAATCTTTCACTTCTGTGAAGAAAACGGGCACACAAGCCAGTTAAGCATAGTGCACATGGCTGACAGAAGTGTGCTTGGCTGGGTAATATGAGGTACTGAATGGCAGAAAATTGGGACACTTTTAATGGTGGTGGATTAAAATGAGAAGAATGGGCATTGGAAGGATGCTGGGAAATATCACACTGATGACTGTTCAGTCTTTCTAGGCATCATGTTAATAGCCAATACCTACGGAATAAGACAGACATGGACCCAGCTTTCCTCCCATCAATGCAGGCATGCTCAATTTTAGGGAGGATAGTTCTTCTAAGGAGGGAAACAGGTTAGCCTACATATAGCTCATGGATTGGAGAGAGAGCTTGGCAGTTGGAGAGAACTAGAGTTTGGTTCCTAGCACCCAAGTTGGGTATCTCACAACTACCTCTCACTTCAGCTCCAGGGGATCTGACGCCCTCTTCTGGTCTCTGTGGGCACTGCATTCATGAGCACATACCCATACACAGAGACACATAATTTAAAAAAAATAAAAATGAAATCTTTTTAAAAAGCCATACATATTACAAAGCTTCTGTTCTCTTCTATAGGTCCACAGTATACAAACAGATCCAACAAATGGTGTTAAATATCACGGAGACATTAACCCTACAAAGGCATGAAGTTCTAAAAGATGCTACACCCTGGATGGTTCTGGAAGACATTACTAAAGGAAGTAAGTCAGATACTAAGGGGCTGTTCTATGTAATGTCTCCACCAAAACTCACACTGGAGGTTAACTACCATCACGAGGCACCAAGAGGCAGAACCCAGTAAGGCCTCAGAGTTTGCTGAGGGAAATTCTTCCCTAATGAATCTTTTCATAGATTTATGTACTGATGCCTCAGTTGATTGTTTTGAGGGTGGGGCTGTTGGTACAGTCAGTTTAAAGCTGCCCCAGTGGTTCAAGGTATCATCCAGCACTTGGGAAGCTGAGGCGTGAGAACCAAGAGTCCAGGGTGTTCCTGGGATACATATTGAGACCCTACTATAATAAGACAAACAAACAAACAAAAACAGTCCCTCTCACATGCTGTGTTGGTGAGCGGAACACCAGGCCACAATGCTCCTGACCCTGCCTCAAGCATTGTATTATGGTAGTACAGAGATGAAGAGAGAATGGTGTTTATATGGGAGTTAGGAGACAGATATTAGGGAAGAGGGGACAGAAATGTGGGTCTAGTGTTTACAATCTTAGAGGAGTTTCAGATGGGGAAGCTGAGAAAATTCTGGGGCTGGGGATACAGCTCTGTGGTAGAGACTAGCGTAGCACACAGAAGGCACTGGGCTCAAGTTCAATCTCCAACAACACCACAAAGGAGAGAGTGTGAGCGTGTGTGTGTGTGTGTGTGTGTGTGTGTGTGTGAGAGAGAGAGGGGGGGGGGGGGGGGGGAGGAGGAGAGAGAGGGAGAGAGGGGGGGAGAGGGAGAGAGAGAGAGAACAGGCCAGCAATAAACCATGAAAGAACTGAATGAAGAGCTGAAGGGGAAAGCTGGGCTACAACACACCCTCACCCCAACATACAGGATCTTCAGCCTTTAACTTCAAGATAACTTTCCTTAATGGGTGAAAATTTCAGTAACCGCCCTCTGTGCTGAGAACTGAAGAAGCTTTTATGGTTTAATGAAATTTAAAAGAGGGGTAGCCTGTTTTATTTTTCTCTCTCATTTTCTCAGAAGTGAATTTATCTTTTACAGCCTCATCCCAGTAGAAAAGCTCTTGGGTTCTTATTTTATAATTTTATTCATGGGATAATTCTTAAAAATAATATTCTTATTTACTCTTTTTAATCTTCATACATTTATACACTGTATTTTGATCATATTCATCAGCAAGCACTACCTCCCTTTTACTCTCCCTAGTGACCCCACTTCTTTCTCTAACTTTATGTTCTCTTTTGTTGCTGTTATCAATATTCACTCAGGGTATCTTTTTGTAACTAATATTTCACAGATTTAAATTTTTCTCTTATTATATTTTAGAATGTAGTTGTATTTGTGGCGTCAAGACAGACACAAGCCCCCCTCTGTCCATTACTTACTTCGAGCATCCAAATAACTTGTCTACACTAGTTTTAGAGTTAATTGTCAAATCTGACTTGTGGGGTTCATAAACTGCTTCTTTCTCTTATTCCCTATCCTTTGTCAGACGTTAATCTTGAGGCTCAAGACTGATTTGGGATTTTTTGTTGTTGTTGTTAGTCCTTTCTCCACTTGGTGCTTACAATTTTGCTCTATACAAGGCAGGCATTCAGTAAATCCAAACTGGGATGATTTCAAGCAAAATCCTGAAGCCCAGAGAGTCAGAGCCATCTCCAGAAGAGACACCACACTCATGTCTACCTTCTCCCTACAGAGTGAATGGAGTGACCACAGTGACTTCCACTTTCCCTTTCACATTATCTTGTGGTCCGATCCAACCAACGAGCACATTTCCTTGTTGCACTGTCCCTGAAAAGAAAGGGCACGACAGTGTGGGATTTGTTTGCATTATAAGTTGTTCATAGATACTGCATTGGGCCACAGACTCTCTATTTCTCTTTGGCTGCTGCTGCAGTTGTGTTTCTTGCCCGACTAGACACCCTTTCCCAAGCCAAGAACTCCAGACCAGCTCACGCGTTAGCCATAGGTTTTTCTCTGGGTTGATGGAAGGACCCCAGACTGGAGATGCCTGGACATGCCACCCACCTGCCAGTGGCGGCCATGTCATAAGGCAACATGTGTGTTAACTAGAACAATCTTCTTCTTGCCTCTGAAGGCCTCTCTAAGAGCCTCTGTGAGAGGAAGTAGAGGCCAAGCTTTCTGTGAAGTAGAAGTTTAAGGCAGGGCTCAGTTCCTTCTTCCTGACTGTTTCTGCTTTCCTTCCTTCCTTCCTTCCTTCCCATGAGACCTACTCCTCAAAAAATAATGCCCCCCCCCATCTTCTGTCAGCTCCTACTTCTGGCAACACGGGCTAAGCCATCTACCCAAGAAGGTTTTTGTCTTTTGGCTTCTGTCTGCTCAGCCGCCCCATCTGAAGATGACTGCCACTTCACCGGAGCTTGCAAAGCCCTTCGCTGGGAGGGAGGAAGAATGCTCAGAACCACCCAGCATTATGGTGGTCTGACGAAGTGCTTTTGCTTTTAGAAGGCTTCCTTGCTTTCTCCTTCCCAGGGAACACTTCAGTTCTCCAGGGGCCACAATTCTCACTCCCATGCTCAGAAATGACAGGGAAAAACATTGCACCAAAAGAGAAGAAAACATCAGGATGAGACTCCAGTCTACTGTCCTCCACCTCATGCCTGACAGGCCCAGAGAACAAAGAAAACATTTCTATGGTTGGATTATTAACTAGGGCTGGCTTATTCCACTCCGAGTTCTAGTCCTTAAAGTCACTTGTGATGGCTAAACTTCATTTTCACATTGACTGGACCTGGAATCACCTAGGAGACACACCTCTGGTTGTGTCCCTGAGGTTAATGGAGGAGAGAGCACCCTACTCTAAATGTGAGAAACACCATCCAATAGGCCGCAATCCAAAACTAAATAAAAGGGCTCACAGGAGAAATCCAGTTGAATATGTACATTCCCTCCCTGCTTCATGATGATGGACACACAATGTTACCACCGGCCACCTCGTGTTGCTGTATCCACAAAGGGCTGTACCCTCAAACCACGAGCCTAAATAAACCTGTCCTTTCTTAAGTTGCATTGTTTGCAGTTGTCAATCACAGCATGCGTTTTACTGTTTAAGTTCAGTGTGGGCCAAAGGAGGCCTCCATAAAGTGTGGGAGAAGGTGGTTGCGGAGTGACTCAGCTTGAAGGTGAATGGAAATCCCAGTGGAAAAGGAGATGAGGCATGATTTTTACTCAAAGCAAGAGGAAGCTTAACTGAGTGTCCCTCTGTTCTTCCTGAGACCTTGGGAACTGTGTTATTTCCTGCACTCTAAAGGGATACAAGCCCTGCTTCCTTTCTTTGGCTAAAATGGGGAAGGGGAAGGTCGAAGATCATTCATCTGCAAGGCTCTGGCAGAGACTAACTCTGAGCCACACAGAAGAGCTGAGAGCTCTGCTGTCTTTTAAATTTAATACGGAGAAGTGGGGTGGGGGCAAAGAACTTCATGTGACCTACACCGCAGGTGCCTTTGTCCCTTTAAAGGGGGTACTGTGGTGCGCCTCTCTCATCTCTCTCAGCACAGGGGAGGCTGAAGCAACGGGGTGCTATGAATTTGAAGCCAGCTAGGGCTACACAGTGACCTTCAGGTAAGCAGTCTAGGCCACAGAGTGAGACCCCCATCTCAAAAAATTCAACTAGACAATCATCAGTCAAGTAATCTCCCAGGTTAGGAGTGGGGTAAGGATTGGAAGTGCACACATATGTACATTTGTTTAATCAATTAGCTAGTTAATTAATTAATAATTATTGGTGCACAAGCTATGGTGCACTTGTGGAGGTCAGAGGACAACTTTTGGGAGTTGCTCATTCTCTCCTTCCACCACATGGGTCCTGGGACTTGAACTCAAGACCTTAGCTGTTTGTCATCCTTGTGCATCCATTTCAAACTGACTTTTTCTTCAACCCCTGAAATTTTCACATTTGTACAATATTTATGTCCACAGCAGATAACAATACATGCTTCACTTTTTTTTTCTTATCATGTATTTTGTTGATTCTTCTTTCTCTGGCCTTTTCCTCCATTTTGAACACCCTGGTCCTGACCTTTCCTCTGTCACGTTCTACAAGGTGTGCTGAGATGTGTGCACCTGCCATTCAGCCAACACATCTAATGTCTACTCTGGACACTAAAGTAGAGGTGCTGGCTGCTATTTTTGTGGCTACTCAGGCAATCCTATTTGCTGTTCTCTGAGCCTCCATGGGGACCTGGAAACATGAACAGCGCATAGAAGGCCATTTCCTCCTGGAGAGATTTTCTAATTGCTCCTCAATTCTAAATTTCCTTCAGGTTTTGGCAGATGTTCACCTTGACCCTGAATAAGAAGGCAGACCTGGACTGAGTTAAAATCTGGACTCTGAGAAACAAGGTCAAAGGTCAGATCCCCAAGGGAGAAGGTTAGTGGGCAGGGAGTCCCGTACTAGGTGAGTGGGCATTGATGGGACTCTCATACTCTGTACCATAAAATCGTCCTAGGAACAGAGCAGGGTAGATGATTGACAGCATATTGGTGGTGTGGACCCCTTTGGCTCCCAGTGTCTCCTTCCATCTTGGAAGACTGCAGTGTTCAATCTACCTCAGTAAAATAATCACATCTGAACTTACATTGACTCTGCCTATCTATTTATCTTTCATATTGGTGCTTAAAATAATTTAGAGAATGCACATGTTTAAAACCTATAAAATTACCGAATGAAGGTTTCTAAAAAAAATCAAATCTCTTTTCACCACTGTGCCCCTGGGCTCTTCCATAAAGGTAGCTGGCTTCGGTGAGATTAAAAGTGATTTAAATCATTACCTTATTGGTTATAAGTGAGCAGTTCTCAATCTACTTTTTTATAAAAGATCAGGTAAGTCGCCCTCGGTTCAATAGGGAGAGGCTTCAGCAAAATGCAGCAGAAATGAATTACAGAAAAAATGAATCCCAGTTGGGCAGCTCTAACTATACTACATTGCTATTAAAGTCACTTAGCAGGGTGGTAAGATGGCTCAGTGGGCAAACCTGAAGACCTACGTTGTATGCTGAGAGCTCCGTGGCAGATGGAGAGAGCCAAGTCCTTCAACATGTCTTCTGACCTTCACAAGCACCCCATGGGATATGTGTGCTGCCCCAATAACGTCATAAAGAGCTTAAAGTCACTTAGACCCATTCTTGGATCCTTCTTTATCCTTAAGCAAGTCTGATACAAGCTCTTTTGACACACTGGCTTTAAATGTGCTGGGGTGGGTGCTGGATCGTGACAAAGGAAAATGAATGGAGGTTACTAAGCATGTTTTAAGAATGTCAAAGGAATTAGCCAGAGGATGCTGGGGAACGGTCTGAAGAGATGTGATCCAACACCCTCAGTTCACCATTAAGAAAAGTGAGGCTGGAAAAACAGTCCCCAAATCTGGAGAGAAGATTTGGAGTTGCTCTCAGTGTCTCTCAGCAACCCTGCAGAAATGGTTCCATCTTGCTAAGAAGTTGCTACACTCTCTTCTCTCCACCTAACATTTCAAAAAGTACTGCCCCC
>CAJQZJ010003646.1:8111594-8128234 GCA_907164525.1 Lophiomys imhausi | reverse complement strand
AGGAGGGTGCAAGGGTGGGACTGGAGGGGGGAGTAGGGAGGGGATTGTGATTGAGATGTAACTTGAAGAAAAAAAAATAAATTATTTAAAAAAAAGTGTTTAAACAAGGTTGATTTAAACAGCATTACCTCACTTAAAGTATTCAAATACCATGTTAGTGCATAATCAGTATAAAATTATCACTTTCCATTTTCTTTGTAACAACTCTGGATTTTTGTTTGTTTGCTCATTTGATTGATTGGTTTTAAAATTTTATTTTGTGTGCATGTATTAAAGGGCGCCACATACATGCAGGAGCCTGCAAAGGTCAGAAGAAGCATTGGAGCCTATGGGACTGAAGTTAGAGATGATTATGAGCTACCGTGTGGGGGCTGGGAACTGAACCCAGGTCCTCTGAGAGAGTGGTAAGCACTCTCAATCAGCGAGTCATCTCTCCAGTCACCTGTTTGGTTTTTGAGGGTCTTTCGAGGCTACATAGGGTCTTGCTGTGTAGCCCCTACTAGCTTGGAACTCAATTTGTACACAAGGCTGACCTTGAACTCTCAGAGATCGGCCTACCTCTCTCTGGAGTACTGGGATTTAAGGCATGTATCTCCACACCTGATAAGTCTTTGATTTTCATTGTGCATTTTCGTTTATAGATTTATTGTACCTGGTTGCTGCAGACAAATCATGTCTTAAGGGCTCAATAGTGGCCTATGATAAATGGCTACTATACTGGCTAGCAGAAGTTCAGATATTCCCATATGGAGACATGTGCCATAACTTCTTAAACCCAAAGTTAAGTCCTCAAATTTTGTTCCAGGATATTTGTGAAAAGTTGGACTCATTTTTCATGCGTGATGCTGGCAATGATGTGTGAATGTTTAATTTGAACCTTGTCCATCCACTCACCATGTCTCTCAGTGGCCTTACATGTTCCTTAGTGGATATGGATCTTACTGGGTTAGCCTAATTTTCTGCAGGTCTTGAGGCAAATATACAAATAAAGCCTCAAAGAAACACAGACATAACAAATTCTCAGTAGTATCTATATCAGAAGCACACATTGTCCTTCACAGCCCTTTATTCTGTCTTATGCTAGTAACCCACACCTGCCCATTGTATGTGGTTTGTGTTGAATAACTTTTCTCATGCACGTCTCCTGGTGAGAGCCCAGTGGCCTCTATGGCATTTCTTAGGAGCCCTCAGATTATAAACAACAAAGGAGCTTCACTTGAACTTCCCTAAACCACCCAGAATTATCCTACAGTGCATGGCTTGAAGAGCAGAGCCACCAAGGACCACCTATTGTCCATGGTGCCTTCTTGGATTTTCATAGGAGGGTCACCAAGGAGGGTGTTCACATGATTTACAGAGAAGGAACTTCCAGCAGAATGACATGTAGGGGAACAGTACGAGCAAAGGGAGAAAGCTCACCAGAGACTTGGTCCTAGGTGTCATGAGCTTCTGCCCATCCCATGGGGTGCTCTTCATCATCCCAAAACCAGATTCGTCTTGTGGTGAAAAGATCATCTAGTGTGCCCCTATGATAAGAACTCATTTTCAAGGCTTCCTGGGAACAGTAGGATACATAATTTGGGGTGGGTTGGAATGAGGTTGGGCTTCTCATCAGCTGGCTGTGTTGGGATAATACTCTAGCAGTGGGTGGGTTATGAGGAAAGATCAGAGCAGAGCACTCCAGTGGCTACAGAATGAGTCCATTTTCCATCAGGTCACTGCTTTTGTGAGACCTAGATGAAAACCCCCATGGTGGGTGACCTGTTAGAGCACTTGGAACGGGACACTAAATCATCAGCAGAGTCATTTTGGTCCAGGTGAAAGACACAAAGGAGCAGAAGTCTGGATAACCGTGGCTTTCTGCCACTCAGGTGTCTGAGAGTTCTCAGCTGGGGTTCTGATACAGCAGAGTTCAGGCAAACTACAGCAGCCATGCTACCTGAACTCCCAAGACACACGCAGACATCCCTGAGCACTGTAACGCAGGCAGGCTTGGCCCAACCCTAAAATGGTTTGCTGTGCAATAATGAATGAAGAGAGAGTAGGTTCCCTGCCCACCTCAACCAAATATTACCTGATCTTAACTTTTGCAGATAGAAACTGAGTCAGAGAACTTGAGTAAGTCTCAGTGTGTTACCATCGATGACAGACAGCAGAGCCAGGGGTGAGGGGTGGGATTTCTGACCATGGTGGTGGCTGATCTCTGACGGATGTGTGTGGTCAGCCTGCTGAGTGCGCAGGAGGAAGAGGCAGGAGAACCCAGATCTTGCTCTGGTGTGTGTTTCTGGAGGGTGTGTGTCTGCCACATGGTCATCAAGGAGACCCCCAAATCTCTTATTCTCTTCAGACATCATGATTAAACGCTTTGGGGCCTCTATGCACATCAAAACCCTAAGTATTTCTTTTTTCTATCTGGAAAAAAATGTTTACTAAAGTGTGTGTTAGCTGTTCAGATCCCAGAGATTGCTTTCTGCTCCTGCTGCTGACCTACTTTCTTTCTGAGCGAGCCAGCCTCCAACAACAACATAAACATGAGTGGATGTCTCCTGGTTGGTAGGAGACCAGAACAGAACACCCTTTTAAGGAGCTGGGCTAGAGGTCCATAGGAGGAGGGTTAGGAGGAGCTCAGCTAAACCTATTTGAACTTGTAAAACCCTTTCTTTAAATCCCAACAGAAAAGTGTTTTTATTTTCATGGTGAACTTTGTTCTACATATTCTCATTGTGGGAATTAAAAGAACAGGTTAAGAGAGTTAGCTCAGTCGGTAAACTGAATGCTCTAAGCTTGATCCCCAGAACCTACTTAAAAATACAAAATTTAAAAAGCTGAGTATGTGTGTGTGTCTGTGTGTGTTGTGTGTGTGTGCACTTGTGCTTGTGCCAGAGCATAGCCTTAGCTTTCATTCCTGGCTAACCTTGGTAGCATACCCAAAACCACACACATACACACACAAACACACACACACGCACACACAACACACCACACACACACACACACACACACACACACACACACACATACACACACACATACACACATACACACACACATACACACACACATACACACACATACACACACATGCACACACACATACACACACACAGACACACACATACACACACACACGCACACACAACACACCACATGCACACCCACAACACACCACATACACACACATGCACACACACAACACACACAGACACACATAACACAACATACACACACACACACACACACACACATAAAGGAGGAGTAAGGAGAAAGGAAAAAAGAAAACAAAGAGATGGTAGATTAAGCAATGAGCCATTCGATCTTTTAGCACTTTGAATAAAGACAATGAGCCCCTCAACTGAACTAAATGAGAGAACTGGAGCCCAGGAAGCTAGCTGTTCCTTGGGTGTCAGGTAGAACTAACTGATAGAGGCAGTGTTTTGAGAAGAAGCCTATTCGAACACTATATTTTGTTTATTTGTTTTTATTTGGATGCAGTTATTGTGATGGGTCATTTTGCTGTGTGAGTGGCCAACAGGTTATTAGAGGTGGCAAGAGCCTGAGATGGAGCTCAGTGTGGCACAGCACCAGCACCTGCCATGATTTTTTTTCCTTTACTTTTTATTTCTTCAAGTTACATCTCAATCGCAGTCCCCTCCCTATTCCCCCTCCAGTCCCACCCTCCCACCCTCAACCCCCCATCCTCTTCCCCTTGTTTTTTTTTCTTTTAAGTTTAAGGTATATCTTATTTCCCCCTACAGTTTCCCCTTTCAGTCCAACAAATGGCTCTTTGTCTTATAATAATAAATACAATACAGTACAACAGAGGTAATTAGGCCACAGTTATGAGGGTTATATGGCTTAACGTACATTCCCAATGACCAGTCCATATGTATTTGGTACCTGACTTTAACATTCTACTATCTAAACATCTCCATGAGTTTAAAGGTCTATATCTGACTCAACATTCATACTAACTTGCAACACAATTTTAAAAGTATCTTCTTAGATCTATAACGCTCTCTTGACTTCTAAACAACTCAAAATTTAATTATGAGACTCTAGCTATCTGTTCTTCAACCACCTCAGAGACCTGAGAGGGATAAATATATCTGATTTTATAGGAAGTGCAGGGCCTGCAGCTCCCCAAACTAAGAAATGACATACCAGTGGCTGCCTGGACAGTTCCCATTTTCTCTCCATACATTACAGCATCGATCTTCAGTCGTTTGGCCCCGTTTCTCTGACAGACATTGATTGTAGAGCAGGGGTTATGAAGGACTTACCTACCCTGTCTTGGCAGAGCTAGGCTGTCGACTTACCTGCTTCCAGGTTTTGTCCTTTTTGGACAGCATTCTGTCTACAGTTGGAGCAAGGGGCTTTTCCTACCAAGAGGTAGGCTTGCGACTAATTCAATCATCTCCCACTGGAGATTCTTCGATGCTCATCTTTTACTTGGAGGAGAATAGGGGGTGCTGTCAGGAGTTGATATGTCTCGATATATAAAAATTCTAAAGTTACGAAAACATCTTTGAATGCCATATTCTGCAGATCTCTAGAGATTTTTGAAGAGGCCCTATCTATCTCTTATATTAGGGTAAGCAGATGTTGCTTGTCTCTTAGCAGGTTTATTTCTGATTAGCTTAGCAAGTAACTATAATAGGCTGTCATAGTACCTAACAGAATGACCGGCTTGCATAACCATTAGTTTGCATTTCTTAATTATCCTGAACAGTTTATGACAGTTAGTAGTAAAAGGCCGAAACATTACATTTCATTTTTTTTCTTTACCTCCTAACCCTTCCATCCCATTTCTCTGGGGTGGGGTGTCCTTATATAACAGTCCCTCATCTCAGTTGAGAGGTCGTATGAGGGCCAAGAGCCTCTTCATTCATTGGGGATCTACAAAGCAGTACCATCAGTGAAAAGTGTCTCGTTGCCCGGGAGAGAGAACTACTAAACAAACAAACCAATAAGCATACAATAGATAAAAAATACTAAAAAATAGAAAAAATATAACTAGTATATAAAAAATAGATAAAGAATAAAAATTAAAAATAAGAAGTCTATGTCCAAGTTCCCTTTGGTGTGTTAGTTGTAGTATCGATACCTTCTACTATATAGCTAAAATCCTACTATAAGTGAATAGATGCCATATGTGTCCTTCTGAGTCTGGGTTAGTTCACTCAGGATGAGCTTTTCTAGTTCCATCCATTTGGCTGCCATGATTTTAACTTGCCATAGCTTAGAGTCACCTGGGAAAGTAGGCTCAAGGAGGCATTGCCTAGATCAGCTCGATGTGAAGGCTTGTCTGTGGGAAATGCCTAGATCACTCATGAAGATGGAAAGCCCTACTCTGAACCGAGGTGGCACCATTTCATGGGCTGAGCCCTGTACTGTGTATGAGCAAAGAAAGCCAGCTGAACAGAGCCACCAAGCAGGCTGCATAAGTGCATGCATGTCTCTCTGCTCTTGACTGTGCGTATGATGTGAATAAGCTTCTTCTAGCTCCGGCCATTGTGACATCACTGGCTATAGTCTGACGAAGGACCACAACCTGAAATTTTAAGCTAAATCCTTTCCTTCAGTACGCTGATTTTTTTCCCCCCCCCGGCTGGGGTATTTGACGACTGCAACAGAATGAAACTGAGGCCACAGAGTGACATGAAATAAGTATCTCAGAAAAGCAAGCAGCCGTCTAACCAACTAATGAACCAAACTCCCTAAATCAATACACAGATGATAAATAAAACGTAGAGGGGTATGTAGTGTCTGGTTAGCATGTCAGTGCAATGGCAGGCTCTTCAGTATCACTGATTGGTTATTTCAGGATTTCCAAAGATTTTGTTCAGATTTCCTGACAGTCACCCAGGTGAGAGTTGGATTTAAAGAGGTATAAATAATATTAGCATTGTCTATTTAATGTAATGCTGTTATGGCATATCTTTTGTATCTGTGAAGTGTTGTTCACTGAGGATAGCATCTTCATATTTAATTTCCTTGTCAATCACTTAGTGAAACTTATGGAGTGCCCAAACATTGCAGAAATTAGTTAGCTATGGTGTATTTCCTGCATTGCAGGAACTTGCGTCTACTGGGAAAGGCTATCATCTAAACATTCATCTAAGATGTAGATTTGGGGACAAAGCGCTATGAGATAAGCTCAAGGCACTACAGGAAAACGTTATGATGCAGAGAATTCTATTATGAACATAGAGGGGGCACAAAATTCAGTCAGATGCAGGGCTGCTGAAAACCTACTATATTGGGGTCTGGGATATAGTCCAATGATACAGCCCTGTCCCAGCATGTGGAGGTGCAGGGTTTGGCCCACAGCTCTGCAAATGAGAGAACATGGAAAGAAATACAAACAGGCATGAGAACACTATGGGGGTGTCTCAGCAGTTAAGAACACTGGTTGCTCTGCTGAAGGACCTGGGTTCAATTCCCAGAACTCACATATTGACTCAAAATCTGTTTGTAACTCCAGTCCTAGGGAATCCAATGCCCTCTTCTGGCCTCTGTGGGCACTCCATGCATATGCATATACACATCTACAGGCAAAATACCCACATGCATAAAACAAAACAAAATAAAATAACTTGGGAAACCAGTCTAAAGTCATTTGAGTATTGCATCCTGTCTTCATAATCACGTGTTATTATCATTGTTTAATTTGAACCTAGGGAAACACAGTTCAGCAGGATTTGGCGACAGAAATTTTCTCAATTTCCATTGGCCACAGTGTTCTCAAAATGAGTTTATAGAGCTGACTTCAGATGTTTTGGGCCAGGTTGTCTGCCTGGGAATTTTCATGAAGAATGCAAAATGTAATTACGTAGAAAATTGCTCTAATTAGCTGTGTATCCACTAGTGTGGTTTAAATGTGTCCTCCTCCCACACACATACGTTGTGACTGCAATCACAAGATGAGTTCACAGACTTAGAAGATGGTGGTGTGACAGCCAAAGCCACTACAGATCTGGTAATTGGATTTATTTTTTAAAAAAGAAAAGGTCATTCAGGACTGGGAAGAGGGGCTCACTAGGCAAAGTGCTTGCAAGGCCTCAGTCTTATGTTTAAAACGCCAGATGTAGTGGCTGGTACTGACGAGGGGGAGGAGGGGGAGTCTGTGAGGCTTTCTAGCCAGCCAGTCTAACCTTGGTGAGTTCCAGGCCAATGGACTCCTGATCCCATATGCTGAGATTACAGGTGTGGAGCATCAGGACTGGCTAATTTTAAGATATCCTAAATGATTTGCTTTAAAAAAAAAAAAAAAAAAAAAAAAGAGGCAGGCTGACTCCCTTCCTTAGGCAGAGGATCCAGAAGTGTGTTCTACTCTGATGCCAAGCCTATAGCTTGGCCTTTCATAAACCATTGTTGGTTCTATTCAAATCCCCTTAATCCACTCAGCCTTCATCCACCAGGCTGGGAGAAAAGAGGGATTATCTTTATCAACGGTCTCCACTCCCCAGCATGATTTTGAGGCCCACTTAGGATTAGCTTGATTTTTTTTTTTCTGTTAAGACATAAACAGGAATTAGAAGTGGAAACGAAACAAGTGGAAATCCCCAAACTGGACAGAAACAGAGTAGCAAAAATAATACCGAATGGGACAAATAAAGAGGTGGATTCATTTTTGCAATTTTGCAATTTTGGGTGGCTTTTGGTACTAGGACTTCCAGTTTAATTAGCTTGATTGGTTGTTAGTATTTCACTGTTTTTGCCTGGAACACCATTTACCTCTGAGCCCACTGTAGTTCCTCCCTTATTGCCTTGGTATCTAATAAGGACTCTGCAAAGAGATTTTAATACCAATAAGAAATGAAAAGTATTTACTAAGATAGACAAGGAGAAAACAGGGAACTAAGAGGTGAAATTGAGAGCTGGGGACACAGGAGGGAAGTCTTATTTTTGTTAGTCATTGAAACTGTTCCTATTGGGCCAGTGAGAGGGGCCAGTGCAAAGGTGCTTCCTGCCAAGCCTGGCCGCCTGAGCTATATGCCAGACCCTCAGGGTAGAAAGATAGACCAATTCCAGCAAGCTGTTCTCTGACTTCTTCATGCATACCATGAGCACATGTGTGCTCTTTATGCATACCACAGGCACACATGTGCTCACACACATAAATACCTTTAATAAAAATTTAATACAACATCCCTCTTGATTACCATGTTGGGTCCTAGGGAATTCCCTCTGTGAAGGAAGCTCAGAGTCTTTATGCTTTGGGTTTATGTTCACATCATAATGGAGAGGGGGCTTTGTCACTTGTAATGAAGTCTCAGGAGAAATTACAAGAACATGTTGGGAGTCCACAGCTGAGAGTTCTCTAGTTCTATTCTGCCAAGCATGAAGGACACATGTGCTTTGTTTGTTAAGAACAATTAAAGCTGGGGAGAGACTACATAGAGTGATGAATTAAACCCTTTCAGAAGAGGGCTGCAAACTGGCTGACAAGCAAGCTTTTTCCTGTGACGAGATGTGTTTGAATTCTGAACTGAAATCAATACCATACAAAAACAAATGCATGTGTGTTTAATTAATCCACGGGTTTTTTTTCTTATTATTGTGATGAATGAAAGAGAGCTATAATTTTCATAAGAACTTCCCAGTTTAACTTCTAGAAACAATCTCATTACCTGAGATTATTACTGCAAAAGAATGTCCCCAGATGCTCTGCAGTCAGAGCTTTGCTGAAGATCCCATGCCTGGAAGACAGTCTGCCCCCAGTGTCACAGCCTGATCAAGGAAAACCTGAATTTCAACTGTTTGCAAAGCCTTAGCCTTCTTTGTTCGCCTGTTTTTATTTAATTCCTTATTGGATGGGAGCCTGCGTCAGGTAGTTGGAACAATCATAAATTATTGCCTCATTGACGGAAGGAAGAAAATCTTCCTGGCAGAGACCACGAGGTGATTTATATATAACACTTTCAATGCGTATCTGGACTTTTACTTTACATACATGGACATGAGCCAAGAGAAACTAGGGATACTGTTTCAACAACAGAATGAAACTTTCAGACACAACTATGAAGCACAAGGCTTAGGGAAGAAGAAAAGCCTAACATGGAGACATGGAGAACCAGGAAATCCTTGTATCTTCAAAATGCTCTCTTTTTTTTTTTTTTTTAGGGCTGGAGAGATGGCTCAGCAGTTAACAGCACTTGCTACACTCTGGCAGAGCTGAGTTCGGTTCCCAACACTGACCTGGCAGCTCAAATCTTCCTGTAACTTTCATTCTAGGCACTCAAATGCTTGAGGAGGCGTCTGCACTCACATACACTCACCTACTCGCACGCACACATATATGATTGAAGATAATAAAACTAAATTACTTTAATTTTTATGAAAATTGATTTATTTATTGTGGTGAGGGGAGGTACACACACCCTCGTGCAAGTGTCTGGAGGTAAGGGGACAACTTCACAGAAGTCATTTCTCACCTTCCACCATGTGGGACTCAAGGATCAAAACTCTGGTCATGAGGTATGGAGTCATGCGCCTAACCACCGAACATCCCTTTGCTCTTCATCCTTCTAACTTGATCTTTGTTCATTTCCCTGACTATTGAACTCGATATAATTTTAAGGCAGAATAGGTTATAAGAAAATGGTGGCCCAGCCATAGATACCAGCGCTCAGGAAGACTGATATGTAAAAAGCCTCCTGGAGTCTGTGTAGGAAGGAATTTTCTTCTGTGATAGAAGTGATCTCTCATGATGTGAGGTCATGTGAGCCGCCTGCCTCTACTTTCAGCAGCTGACAATAGCTGATAAGGGAGTGACAGTCATCTCACTATACATCCAGGCAAAGAACAGGAGAGCTATACACCACCACCGCCACCCTTCATTGGGTCACCGTTCTTAAAACTGTTCTACAATTCTGAAACTTGACTTACCTTCTAAGTGGGCATGATTTTGATATAACTTGTACACACATACATATGCACACATATACACAAACACACAGAGACACACACACATACAATTTGTACACATACACAGAAATTCAACACAATAATACCTAAAGATAAGCTATATACTTTGTACAAATATTCAAAACTGTCTTTTCATTTTCTGTACTATGATACGATGGGATCAATCCCAGAAACTAGCACACAAAATACAGGTTATTTACCACTACATCAAATCTCAACATACATATACATATACAATTTCTCTCTCTTTTTTGGACTTTCTATATAACTCAGGTGGATATGACCTTATGATTCTTCTGCTTCTTCCTCCTGAATATTAGAATTATTTACTGGCTTACACCACCCTTCAAGATAGTCTTGTCAGTAGGTGTGTTGTCTCCTTAGTAGGTGTGTTTTTGTTCTATTTATTTCATTGCTGCTCATTGGACACAGGGCTTTGTTTCTCGTATCTTTAGAGAGAGTTCCAGCATTGATGTAACTTCATAGTCTGGGCATCATTTCATTTTCTTTTACTTTTTAAAAAAAACTATTAATTGTTCGTTTATTTAACTGTGTGTGTGTGTGTGTGTGTGTGTGTGCGCGCTCGCACACACACACACACACACACACACACACACGGACGCGTGCCCACATGTAGGCATGCCAAAGCATGTTAGATGGAAGTCACACTTGGGGGAGCTGTTCTTTCCTTCTACTAAGTGGATTCTAAGGGTCAGGCTCAGGTCTTCCAGCTTGGCAGCAAGCCAAGACATCATTTTATTAGTACATTATTATGTACCTTGTTTGCCTCTAAAGTGTATTTAGAAAAAGTTATAAGATTTAACAAAATGACAGACAAATTACATTGAAGTAATTAGAACAAAATCAAACAAAAAATGAAAAGATAAAGCACAAGCTGATTTGCCAAGGAGTGTGGCTGAATATTTGTGCTTAAACTGAGGGGTAGTAGCCTTAACAGTGCAGCAATTCAGAGCGATTATAACTGATTCTGATCCTAGTCTCAGGAAAGAATTGGCTTTTTTTTCCTGTCCCCTAGTGTCCTTATAAAGAGACTATTGTGTGGTCTGATCCAAGTCCCTTCCTCAGTCCCTTTTAGGACCTTCATAGCAGGGCATCTGGTCCCAGATAAAGTAGGGGAGAGCAAACAACAGTGGCAATAGCCATCTGAATGTGGAACCCACTGGAGCTGTCTTTAAAAACTTGAGTAAATATAATCTGACCCAATTTCAGCTTTTTGAGGCAGGCTATCATGTAACCAAGGCTAACCTCAGACTCACTGCTTGGCCAAGCCTAACCTTGAACTCTGAGCCTTCTACGCCTGCTACCCCAAAAGTGCTGGGATTACAGACATGCTCTACAACATCAGACTTTGAAATATGATTTTACAAACAGCTGCTGTGATTGTTAATACAGATGTTAGAAGCCCAGTCACCAGAGTCAGGCCTGGCTTTGGAGTCCAGCCCTGTTTCTTCTTAGTTGGGTGAATGAACACCAAAAGCTACACAGTTCTGCTGTGCCCTCCTCAGAGAGACAGCTACAGTGGGAAGTTTGCCTGGTGAGTTTCCGAAGGAGCATGCCTGTGTGTGTAGGATGGTGCTGAGCTCACAGAAAATGCTACAAACACATTTGTGCTCCTGAATAGAGCCACGCCTACCTGGGGTTTGAACTAAGTGCAAATCACTCAGGGTTCAATATCTTAAGAAACAAATAGGCCTGGATTGAGCAGCTTTAGACAGTATGAATTCTCTCCTTGGCTGTGAGGTCAGAACATGGCAAGCTGCACATGGATCATTTCTGACACATAGCACTGAGAAAGGTCCTTTGGTGGTACTTAGCCAGGGGCCTGCCCGGGCTGAGCAGACCAAAATAGCTTTATTTACATGTCTTGCATCTTGGGAGGGCTAGCTGGATATCTAGGCTCAGGGAAGACTAAAATTTGAAGCGTTTGTTGTTGACCAAGCCAGGATATAGCCTCTGTGCCACATGCTTCTCACACAGAGAATCTGATTTCCTTGGACTGATCCCCAGGAGACTTGGGTGGGAGCAGCAACATATCTGAAGGTCTGCCCTTGGAAGTTCTAGAATATGCTTTTCTTTGCACTCTACTGTGACCAACATAGTTTCAAACTGAAGGGAACTTGACTTTAGCCCCCATAGGAAGAAGATGAAGGATCAGAAGACTCCGGCCAGTACATCACTGGCAAGACATCCTTCTGCAGCTGCATGGTGCTGCAGAATAACGATATTCAGCAACTGTATGCAGGTAATTTTATCTGTCACTCGGGCTGGTGTCATTATCTTGGGGTCTGAACAGCTGATTATAATAGCTCTGCTTGCCGTAGACTCATCATTAGCTAATAATTGTAGGGAGAACCAATCTTCTATAACCTATTACAGTATAATGAGATTGCCCTTATTACTCACCAATCAATCAACCCCATCAAGCTTGCCCTTGCTTTGATAGAACAAATGCACTTAATAAGTGGTGCTATTTTAAGATGCATTTGTACTTTCAATACACACACACACACACACACACACACACACACACATTGCTTTTATTAACACTCTGTAAATGTCCCTTCCTCTGCTCCTCCTCCTCCTCCTCCTCCTCCTCCTCCTCATTTTAGACTTTGAGAATTTCATGTTAAACAAAGGAATCGGAGGCTCCTCAGGTCCCATGGTAAGCAAACTGCTGGATTTTGTCCAGGAAACTGGAACTGGTCTGCAAATGACAATTGGGTTTCTCCTTAAGAGGTCACTTTTATCCCCATTGCCCTGTCCAAACAGCATACAATTTGAGATCCTCTGGGCTTTCCACTTCCCCCATACATTGCTGCCTTTTGGTTCTGTGGCAAAGACTTATTCTCACTAGAACAATAACAACAAAAACCCTTTGTTCTTTCATAGGTCTCTTGGGTGATTTCAGTGGGATTGAACTCAAACATAGATTTGCTATTTCTTGAGATCATAAAGCCTGTATCTCAATGGGAGCATTACAGCCTTGCAACACGAGATAAACCACACTGTATAGTATTTATTTGAGAGATTTCTGAAGAACAAATGGAATATGTATGGTAGAAGAAAGGATGGGGGTGGAATGAATCTATTCTTGCCTCTAGGATAGTGGAGAATTCCCTCTCTTTAAAACAACAGTAGTTTGTGGCAGGAACTGCTCCTTTCCTACCCAAAATACATTTATCCTCTCCCTTCCTAGCAACATCCTTGATTTTGTTTAGCTCTTCAGTGTATGCAACTAAATTTTTTTTCTAGAATTATTCTATGGTAGAGGAACAATTTCAGCTCAAATTCTATGATTCCAGAAAGAGAATCAAACACCCGAGGACCAAGGCATGCAGATATAAACATCTGAAAGTAAGTCTATGAGAGAATTGGTGAAGTCAGGAGAGATGCTCAGTGGTTAAGATCGCTTGCTGCTCTTGGGAAGAACCTGACTATGGTCGCCAACAACTATCTAGGGACTCACAACTGTCATTAACTCTAGTTCAAGGGGATCAGATACCTACTTACGGTTCTGTAGGCCTTTGGTATGCACATTGTGTAACATATTCATTCAGGAAAAAAACACTCATACACATAAAATAAAATTAAATAAATGTCTAAGATGTTGTCATTGAAAGATATCACACAGATACTATGTGGAACTTTTGGTATGATTGTTAGAACATTGCAACTTTTTATAGCTCCTCATTATTAAAACAAACAGACACCACAAACATAATAAAGAACTTAACGTCAGATTTCTTTGCAGTACAAATTCAGTGACCCAATTTTGACCAAAGAGATACGAGCAGATTTTTACAGGTAGTGAAGGAGGGTGATCTCATTTATCATATCTGAAAGAATTAGACTGCTGCATTTTTCCAGTCTTTTGTTCTTTCACCTTCATTCAGTATAGAAAGTGCACATGGGTTTGGGATGGAGGTGATAACTCCCACTTTCAAGTAGAGGTTGCCTGAGTGGTTGGCGTAGAAAATTAAGGGTAAGCTGTTTTTTATTGCAATGTCCTGGTTCAACACACTGCCTTTGTGTCAAGTGAGAAGTGCAATCTTTTTACATGATTAAGACCTAGCCGTGAGACTTTGACATTCATGAATCCTAAATAATCCTCCTTTGTTTTGACCTAATTTGGTTGCTGATGGTCTAGCTGATGATGGATTTTCATTTCCTCATTCTAGGGGTCATGATCTGAAGAACATTTAGGACACCTCTGTTCTCGTAAAAAGAACGGATGAGAAGTTTCATTTTCTCTCATACGAAAGTGATGGACTGTAGAACCCTGAAGTCCTGCACAGGAAAGGGCCAGTCAAGAGTCAGGTGTGGATGGTGAGGGGAGTCAGGTGTGGATGGTGAGGTCGCACTGCCTCAGTGCTGAGCTGATTGATTCTGGGGTGAGGGAATCATTACCTTCAGTTGTGTATCCACTCGTGACCCCATCAGGGTCCAAGAGGCAGTTCCACTTCCAACCCAGTGGTCAAACAGGTAGCCCTGCTTCAAATAAATGGATCATAAATTAAAAACAAAAGTCAGGAATCTGGGAAAGAAACTGGGGGGTGGCGCATTGGCAGGGATGGGAGCTAGAGAAAAGAGGGTGGGGTGTGGGAGAACAATAAGTATAAATCACATGCCTGTATGAAATGATCACATGGCAAAATTAATCAATGGAGAAGAACCAAAGGTTCTCATTTTGTACACTGCAAGAAAAATCTTCAGCCAAGGAAGCGGTAGAATCCAGAGGCATGCCAAGTGGATGACCAAGAGTGTTGCTAGAGTAAGTAAAATTTGAGACTTCCACAGATACTGTATGTGTGTGTGTGTGTATTGGTGTGTGTCCAGATAGATATTTGAAAGAGGGTGGCAGATTACCACTTGGTGATCATCTACCCTGTTTTCCCACCCATCCTCATGTTTCTTTCTGTGCTTCCTAGGAGAAACATAAACATCTTACTGATCTTACTGATGTTCCACAGACTTTGAATTTGACCTTATGATATGCATTGGCCAGTGGCCTGTGAGTTTCTAGAGCATTACACATTTCCTCGGGGGTTCTTGTTTCTCTCTTGTGCCTTGAAGCTCGTCTTCGTATATGGAACAGACCATGGCCTGCCTGTGGTGAAGCTTTGACCTGACATGAGCAAGGACTGAGCCTTTATTGTTGTAGGCCAGTGAGTTTAGAAGTGCTGTTACCACAACAAAACTGACTTTTACAGGGAGACCTACCGCCCATTGCTTTCAGTCCCTGGAGGGAATTCCAAAAAAGTGAAACCCATCATCCAAGGAGGGAATTATGGGTAGAAGCTGGTAAATAACATCAGATACCAAAGAGTAGGGAATTGAGTCTGCCTGTTCTGACCAATTCTTCCATTCTATCAATGGTTTATATGATACAGCAGAGTACATGCAAATTGGGGCTCTGAGGCTAGACCTAGGCCCAGCTATTAGCTATCTGTCATCTCTAATTATCTATCATCGATCTATCATCTATCTATCATCTATCTATCTATCTATCTATCTATCTATCTATCTATCTATCATCTATCTACCATCTACCTATCTATCTATCTGTCTGTCTATCTGTCATCTATCTATCTATCTATCTATCTATCTATCTATCTATCTATCTAACTTTCTGTCAATCATGTCTGACATGTATTGTCTGTCTGTATGGATGCATACATCTTTCTTATCTATTTTTTATCTTCTTTTTTATTTCTTTATTCCTCTATATATTTTCATCCTTTAAAGAAAAAAATAGTTACTGATAGTAAAGGCAGAGTTCAACCCAGTTATGCTTTTTGTCTGAATTGTTGTTAGTAGGGTTTTTTTTTTCCTGGAAAGATTTAAGTCATAAACTCCCGGACATCCTAGTTTCACCTTTGCTGCCTCTTCCCCTCCCCAACAGGCTTATTAGGAAAAAAATACACACCGAATATCATTTGGTTAAATAACTTAGAAAAACAGTGTGCAATTAATCCTTTTCTCATAAAGAACAGGGTACTTGGAATCTCAGAGTTTCTTATTATGAGTTACATAGCATCAGAAAATTAGGGTATAATTATTAAGCAGTGGGTGGTATATCTGCTTGTTAAAATACAAAGTGTGGGCTAGGATCGTGGTCCGGAGCCAAGAGTCTGCCACACACACCTCTCACATGGCTTTAGGGCAGTGCTTTCTTGGCATGTACTAGTAAGATTGAATTTTTTTTAAGTGGCACCCCATAAAACCCGAAAAAAATGGGTTCCCAAAGAAATAAATTTATTTTATTTTAACGTGTGTTTAAAGACCATCAAGAATGCAGTCTATTTAATTGTTTGGGTAAAACAGGAAAAATGCCATCATGGTTTGTGAGAAGGCAGAAGACTCTTGTACAGTTAGTTACACCCGAGTTAGTAGGATGTCTGTTAATACAGAATGTGAAACCAAAGATACCCTCAGCACAGAGGATAAGCCCTTCCCTGCTGTGGTGGGGACGGGGTGGGGGTGGGGTGGAGATGAGACAACAGCAGTTAGCCTTATGCAGGCAGCAATTTAGTTTTTAGGCCAATATACAGCTGTAATCCCAGCATATAGACCACTGAGGCAGGAGGATTGAGAGTTCAAAGCCAGCCTGGGCTGCATAACAAGAACTTCCTCAAAAAGAAAATGTAAACAAATAGGAAGTAGCCCCCCATAAAGCCCCTATCTTTATG